>JASCZI010242453.1:0-23361 GCA_036250425.1 Stylosanthes scabra | reverse complement strand
AGATTCTAACTAGAACCTTCCGTGATGTTTCTCCAGCTTTAGTTCGCCACTTTATCTGAAATACCACATTTGTCATTGCTCCTTTGAGAGGGATCACCTGTAATGCTTTTGGATCAAGTACATCCTCCCATTTACTTGCCAGTGATATTAATATCTCCTTTGCTTCAGCAGGAAGACGATCTGCATTGCTGTCTACAGGGCATTCAACAGCATCTGCTTTGTGTTCTACAATGTCAGCAGCCTGTTTTTCAACTTGTACGGGAATTTCTGCAGCATCTGCTTGTTTGTTTAAAGAACTTTCTACGCCATCTGCTTTATCATTTACAAGATTTTCTATGCCACGTGATTTGTCATCCACAGCATTTTCTGCAGCACCTGCTTTGTCATTTACAGAAATTTCTGCGCTATCTACTTGGCCTTTTGCAGGATCATTTACACCACCTGCTTGGTCTTCTATAGGAGCTTCTGTACCAGCTACTAGTTCCTTTACAGGCCTTTCTGCACTGCGGAATTTGAAATTTGGTGGATCTTCTGCACCATCTGCTCGGTAATTTACAAGGTTTATGGGAGAATCAGGTTTGTCTTCTTCATCAGAGATTTCTTCACAAACCGTTTGGTCCTCCACAGAATTTTCTGCACCATCTAATTTGTCCTCTGCAAGATTTTCTGAACTAACAGCTTGGTCATTTACATGGTTAGCATCATCTGATTTGTCTTTTCCAGGATTTGCTGAACTAACTGAAAGGTCAGTAACAGGAATTCCTGCACCAGCTGCTTCGTTTTTTTCTTCGTTGTTTAAAGGAATTTCTGCAGAACTAGCTTTATCATTTATAGGACTTCCTATAGCACTTTCGTTGTGTTTTGTAGGACTTTCTGAAGCACCTGCTGTGTTAGTGTGTTTTGTAGGACTTTCTGAAGCTCCTGCTGTGTTATTGTGTTCTGTAGGACTTTCTGAAGCACCTGCTGTGTTGTTTGCAAGATCCATGGCGAATGACTCCAAAACTCTTGAGTATAGCAAGGATTTACATATAATATCAAGTTTCCCCTGTTTGTAACTTCAACACCTGGAATAGAAAGAATAATACCCCCGAATAAATAACTAAAAAAGATATTTGTATACAGTTGAGAAAGATATCCAAAAAAAAAAAAAAAAAAAAGAATCCCGGTCAGAATGACAAACTAACATCGCACAGTGATGTCCCTCTTCCTCCTTCAACTGTAAATGGATACAGTTGAGAAAGAACAGACCAATGGAGAGATAATTGTATATTTTCAGATAACTTAAGAGAAACCTCAAAGAATGTTCAAATACTAAGGCTAATAATAAATAAGGAATCTGAAAATACTACATGTACACACACTCATGCATCCATCCATTTGTTTTTATACCTAATAAGCCCACACGCCAAGCATATAAATAATGAAGTATAGCACAGGAATAATGAAGTCTAGCACAGAATAATTGAGTTATAGCAAAGAAAACAAGAATTGTTTTGTTGGGATGGTCGGATGATGCATGGACGTGTGTTCATGTAGCATTGTTCTACGGAATCCTAAGGTTATTCAACATTGAAACCAGTAAAGAATAAGCCACAATCTCAATCTCATTTATCTTATGTTCTAGGAAAGAAGTTGTATCTATACGCATTTCTATTGCACATGCCTGAACAACACATCTCATTCTTTTGAGGCGTGAGAAGCTTCAAATGAAATTAAAAACTTGATTACATTAAGTGCAAAATCAATCACCAACCATGATCAATTCTAAGCTGAAACTATACGAAATCAGACAAATCTAAATAATTCCCTTAACAACATTTCTTTCCAACCAAATTTTTTGCCATGCAAACGGTTTCTCGCATAGGTTACTCGTTGTGCATCGTTTTTCACATCAAAAAACACTCATCTCGCTAGAAATTCGAAACAAAGGAACTTAAAATTAAAGAATAACAACAAAAAGTAATAATTCATTTTCAAACCAAACTTCTCAGCATCATTTCCTTAATTCCATCCATCGCAACAAAACAAACACACGCAAAAACGAAGGCATTGATCAATCATTCAAAAGCATAGCAAAAAAAATCATCAACAACTAACAACGACGAAAATTGCATATCAACCTTGGATGATCCAAATTCCAAAATCAAAATTCTGTTCCAATAGCAGCGGTTTTCTTCGGAACCAAAGCAGCAAGTATATCAAGATTCAAAAACAGAGAAAACTAGAGAAAAGAAAGAAAGAGGAGGAATGGCGGCAACCTTGAAGAGGTGGCGAATGGAATCCAGGGAATGAGGGTGGCGGGATTCCGAAGCGTTTGGATTGGGAAAAGGAAGGGGTCAGCACACGGATCGCGTTTGTTTTTTCTGTTGAGAGAAACAGATAGACGGTTTAAGAAGATCGAAATCGAGAGGAAATTTTTTTCTTCTTCTTTTTTTAGGAATATGAATAAGAAGAAGAATATGAAAATGGAACTGTTTTATTTTTGCACCGCCAATGAAAAAGGGTATAGCGGAGGTTTTGGTAGTGGGAAAAACCTGAAAAGTTTTTATGCTTTTGGAATTTTCGGAGATCCGTGAACGTGGTCTACTGTTCTACACTCTACAGTGTTAATGTCGGTATATTCGGTAATAAATTTTAAAAAATAATAATATTATATAAAAAAATATAAATAATTAATATTTTTCTAACTTATAAATCAGTCAATAAAAATAGACATTTCTAACTAGAAAAAGTATACAAGTCTATTAGATACCATTGGTTTGGGGCCAACAAACTCTAATATAATTCTTTTTCTCTCTCCTACCACCACGCCATCCTCGCCACCACCGCAACCCTCACCGTTTTTTCTTACCCTCCTCCTTTTCCCATCGTCATCCTTGCCCCTCGCCTCTGTCAGCACCTCCTCCTCTCACAACTGCTTCTTGTTCATCTTCTTTCAAATTTGTATGTTTTCTTCTATGACTACTTCTTTTTCTTCTACTTTCAGGTTTGCACTCTCATTTGTTGTTGTGTGTTTTCACTGACGTTATCATTGACGGATGCATTTTTTTGGATTTACGAAGATAAACTGTGACTGTGAGAGAGAAGAAAGAAAGGAGCTGCTAGACGTGGCTCTAGCAAGAGAAGCGATAAACAAAGAACGACGAAAGCTAGAACAGTCGTGCCAGCCCTCTTCTCGGCCTTGTTGCCTTCATAGTCATCTCTTTTTCTTATTCTTATTCTTTTGGTTGTTTTTGTTGTTATGTTGGTGGTGGTTTAGGGTTAGACGGCGACATCGGTGATGGTAGTGGTGGTAAGGTTAGGTGGTTGCAGTTGGTGATAGTGGTGGTGGTGACGGTAGATAGTTTCAGATGATAACTAGCCCTCTGTTTGTATGATAAATTTCTTTTGTTTCGAATGATAACTCTTTAGTTTCAAATGATAATTTTTCTTAATTTCGTATGATAATCTCTAATTAAAGTTATTGACTCCCTAAATGTTCCCTAATGTTTGTTCCGTAGCACTGTTGTTCTACCTATTATTTATTATTAGAACAATTACAATCAAAGTTAGTGGAACAGCCATAAGTTTCTTAGAAATAAAATATCTAAAACCTAAAGAAACTAATAATAGAAAAAAATATCTAAAACCTAAAGAAATTAGACATCCAAAATAAATTGTTGGTTGATGTTGGCTGAATTTTTATTAGTTACTTAGCATTGTTGTAGGAAAAAAGCCTCTTATAAAAAATCATACTGAAACTTGTTCGAAAGGGTAACCATTAAATATAGGATTTAGCTAACATGTGCCCTTAAGGAACATGACGATAAGATTACAAATTAAGAAAGTTTTATTAGAAATACGAAAAAATTAAGTTTTCAATATATTTATCTTTCATTTACATTTATTACATGTAAACATTTAAAACATTCTATTATTAGCACACTTATTGTGTGTCCTTAGGGCATAGGTTAGCTAAACCTACCCTTAAATATAAGGCATTGATTTTTATGAGGTTTTTGCACTTATGATTCCGCTTCTTAAAATAAAAATACGGATTTGTCTCTAATAATTCTATATGAATAAATGATTTAATCAATTAAGTTTAACTAAGTTATTTATTCTATACTAAATAAAATACAATTTTGATGTCAAATAGAACTTTATTTAGTGCTATTTTTTATATTATTTGACACCGATATAATATTCTACTTAACGTAGAAATAAATGACTTAATTGGCTAAAATCACTTATTTAAACAACATTATCCTTAATTATCATATACCTTAATAATACATGTTATTTGTTAAAATTATAAATTAAAAATTCTTTATTAAAAATATCAAAAAGTTAAATTTTTAGTACATTTATTTTATATTTATTAAATATAAATATTTAAAGCATTCAATTAATAGTAAATTTATCAAATATTGTTAGGATTATGCATGTTAGCTAAATCCTAAAAATAATTCTAAATATGGCTCTTTATTATAAATGGCAAGTAAGATTATTTAATTCCAATAATAATTTTTTAGCAGTAATCTTAATGAATTTGTTTATACGAGTAATAAAAACTAGGTTTACACAGAAAAATATCTCAAATTTGTAAATTAAATAAACCTCCTATATGGTTTGAAACAAGTTCTAGGAAATTGATTTTTCAAGCTACTAGGTAGCAACTCTTTCTTCGTTTGGATTCATTAAGGCCAGGTTTATTCACGAAGCATTTAGGTGACCTTAAATTGTATAGACTTGTCTATGTTGATGATGACAGTTTGATTACTGTTAGTGATCCTCAAGCTATTCAATCAACTATTACTGAACTAGATAAAATATTCTCGTTAAAAGACTCGAGGTGAATTCACCTTTTTTTTTACTAACAAAAAGATGAACTAACGTTAGATTCATGAAATTTTTTAGGTGATGAAAATATCTAATGGACTTTAAAAATTTAAAGTTCTATCTATAAAATAAAAAAATATGGATATATATTTAAAATAATCATAATTACATATTTAAATTTTTTTTTATAATTTTTAAAAATCACTAGATACTTTTATTACACAAAATCTTGATTTATATAGATTATCTATCTCAAATGGTTAGTGCTGCTAAGGTATCTGTTTCGGGTTTTGTCCAAGTCAATAAATCCTTACAAAAGGGAGAGTGCACTAAAAACAAGGGTAAGCTTTATTATTCATAAGCAATTACTCAAATATTCTGCTAACTTAGGCATCAGAGTCTCTTTTTAGCTTGCTCTCCCGGCACGGCGGCACATCTGTCTGGTTTTGCTGCCGCCATCCTCGGAGATACCTTGAATCTCACCATCTCATCACGAGTTCAGAAAAATCCCTCAAATAGTATCTAACAGGAAAATGATAATTTTCATAACCCCATCTTATATAGGTCTACTATTGTAGGATAACATGAGTCAGTACATGCAGAATCTTCTTATTCCTCACTGGAAATTTGTAAAGAGGATCCTGGCCTCATTGTTGATCTGTTACGTACTTTAGAACTTCATCTCTGATCTTGATTCTCTCCCAAGAGAATGGGGCTTTTGGGGGAGAAGAGGCTTTGGTTTTGACTCTACCTCATGCACTGCTTCATCTTCTTCTGGAACAGCATCTTGCTCAGGCTTCTTCTTCTCTCTTTCTTTGTTTTCTTTGTCTTTAATTTGTTCTTTCTTTTAGCTTTTATTTGTCACTAAAAATAATTTTAACTCTTAATAGAAGCAATTATAGATTAACTCAATCCACACATAATTTAATTAAAATATATTTTGCATTCATTTTTAAAATATTATTTATTACAATACTTCATGAAAAAAAAATCTCATGTATAAGTCCCACGCTATTTGCTGGACTTCATCTAGTTTTACATTCAATAGTGTGTATGTATGATTTGAATAGATTATATTCAATCTAATTAGAGAGAACATGATTATAATAAAAATGAAAAATAAAAAAAAATAAAAACAATTGAAGGTAACGACCCAAAAACATTAACATAAATATGAGAATTTGATTTTGATATGCTAATTATCCGTACAATCATTTAATTAAAGAATTTAATTTTCATACACCTTCAGTGTAAAAGAGTTTTACACATACATTCAATTAGGTGTTACCACATCATCAAAAGTAATTAATTTTCAAACCTACTGCTTTTAAAGCCATATAAATGCATAAATCTGATTGGATGACTCTGTAAAATTCTTTACACCGTCAGTGCATCAAAATTAAACTCTTAATTAAATTCATACATTTACATGACTTTAAAAATAATATATACACCATTTATACTGTCATAAAAATTAAATTCTAAATATAATCTCCCTAAATAAATTAGAAAAAAGAATATTTGTGCCTCCAACATTTTTAAACTAGTACAAATATATTCTTGACTTTTGAGAAATACTAGAGTGCCTCTCACCTTTGAAAAAATAAGACTATTATACCGCTCTGTTGGTTTAACTCGCCAGATGGCAACGAAAAGTGCTTGTGTGACTGAAATGGATCTCATTTTGACTCAACGGTGTCTAGTGTGGACTCATTCTTACTTCATATGTTCAAAACGATGATGTTTTTCTTCAAATTGTGAAGTTCATATACAATAGTCAAAACGAAGTCGTTTCTCCTCTCATTCGTTCCCCACAAAACTTCCATCTTAACAGTGTTACTACACACTTTGCCTTAGCGTGTAATCGAAGATGAGTGTGCAATAACACCGCCAATATGAGAGTTTTGTGAGGAACGAATGAAAAGAGAAACGACTTCGTTTTGGCTATTGCATATGAGCTTCACAATTTGGGAAGAAACAACGTTGTTTGGGACATAGGAAGTGAGAATGAGTCTACGATAAACACCGTTGAGTCAAAACAAGATCCGCTACAGTTACATAAGCATTCTCTGTTGCTATTTTTTAAAGCTGAGGGGTACTCTAATATTTCTCAAAGGTCGATGGTACATTTGTATTAGTTCAAAAAGGTCCGGGATACGAATGTTGTTTTTCTAATAAATTATTCTAAACGGTACTACTACACTCTCATAAATATATTTTGATTCCATTATTAAAAAAAAAATAATAATAATAAATTGTGTCGCAAGTGTGTGTAGCCGAACATCAATATATGAATTATTTAATATTGTTTTCCAAATTGTGAATGATCATTTTTTCTTTGTCTTGAATATTAGTACAATTCATAATTTAACGTTGAATTTACCTATATGTACAACTTTGTATCAATTAGATTTGCCACTTGCGTATTTTTAAAATATGATACATCTATATGATAGTTATGTTATTATTTCTCTTATTCTTATTATTATTATGGATTCCAAAATATTTGCAAGCTAGTAGTGATTCCTTAGCCCATACCATTAACAAAGAGACTATATGTAATGCCGACTTTGAAACATAATAAACAATCACATTCGATTTAAACAATTGAATCTAAGTTATTATAAATAATTATAACTTAACCATACCATTCCATATAAAGACACAAAATCTCTTTTATAACTATATATATTATTTCCCTTAATTATGACATTATTTAATATTTTAATGACGACTACTATATATATTTTTTATCAACACAAGTCTCTTCTGCTAATTGTCCAAATTAAATCATAATAACATAGAACAATAGAAATGGCAACTGAAAAGGTTAGGTGTTGCACCAAATTTGTTGAGAACTCTCAGCACTATTTTGCGATGATTATTTTGCAGTTTGTGTACGGTGGCATGAACATTATCACTAAAGTTTCCCTCAACAAAGGCATGAGCCACTATGTGCTTGTGGTTTATCGCCAAGTCTTTGCAACTGTTGCCATTGCTCCATTAGCTATCATCTTTGAAAGGTTCACCTTTATTCTGCTGGTTAATTCAATTGTTGCGTTCTGATTCAAAGTCTAAATGTTTTAATTGGGAGAAGGATCCTGTAAAGTTATAATTTTTTTGTTGTCCTCTAAAGTTATAATTGATCTTTTATCATGATTTTTGAGTTTTGATGTGTCTTTTTATTTTTTAATATCCAGTGTTTGATTAATCTTTTATAGTATTTTTTTAGATTTTGGTGAAGTTTTTTAGTGTTGTTTTATATTTTTTATATTTAACTGTACTTTGAACACTCGAAAAAAAAAATACTAATTTTACCATAACATTGTTTAATTTAATTTAGAATAGTACTACGAAACAAACGTTAAAGAGTTGTTAGGGAGTCAATAATTAAATTATCATCCAAATTTATTATTCACAAAATATATGAATTATTATCCATAATGTATATATTATATGTGTTGGCTCCCTATTAGTTCCTTCATTTTTTTTTTAATTTATCATTTTCTAATTTAAATTCTTCTTTCACTAGTCATCAATTCATGTTAAATATTTTTTTTTAAAATACAATCATTATTGTCTTTTAATTTACACACCATCTATTTCAGAATTTCTGTATTTTGAAAATAAAATTTATTTATAGCTTATTTTAAATAGAATCATAAATAATACAAAAATGATTTAATATAATAAATTATTTTTAAAGTTGTGATATTGTTGAAATAAAAGGAGAACGAGGTTGTTTATTTATTTATGTATATATTATGTAGGAGATTTTTTTTATAAAAAAATAAAATAATCCTAACTTACGTAATTTTATTTTTCTCAGGAAACATCAACCAAGGATAACATTCCCAATTTTCATACAAATTTTTGTCCTAGCTCTGCTTGGGTTAGTCAATTATTTTGCTTTTCACTGAATTTATGTATTATAATCAATTCTCACTTGTACTAAATATATATACTTGAGTCTAATTAAGAAACTAATTATTTTTTTTTACTAATATTAACCAATTTTTAAAAATTACTAGTTCTTTTATTATTATTGATCATTTCTTTTCTTATCTCTTTCTTTTGCTTTTTATTAAGAGCACAACTTCACTTCTTATTCCTAGCTGGCATATCTAAAACCAATCCTATTTCTATAATTGTATATACATATTTATTTTGATTAATCAAATTTAATTAAATTATTTATTTTTATGTTAAATAAAAAATTATTTTAATATTAAATAATATAAAATAATACTAAAATAAATTTTTATTTTATATTAAAATAGTCTTTTATTTGACATATAATAAATAATTTGATTGAATTTGGTTGGATAAAATAAATATACACTTAAAATTATTGTATTTAAATTTTAAATTCTCTAAAAGATAAAACATAATTTTATAATAAAAAATTAATTATTATTGACAAATTAAAAAATGATTCCCGTATCTATTCAATGTGCGTGCTTAACTAGAAGTTGCTTACATCATTTTCACTATTTTATATTATTGGGTTTATTTACATAACAGGCCTGTGATAGATCAAAATTTGTACTATGCTGGGTTGAAATTCACTTCCCCTACCTTCGCATGTGCAATGAGCAACACACTTCCTGCCATGACCTTTGTGATGGCTGTTTTATGCAGGTGATTTCAAAACACTAATCAACACAAACATTTCTTTCTGATCATCAGCTTTTGAAACAAAGGACTAAATGGAACATCACACTGAAACAGAGATACACACATTGAAAACAAAGCAACGTTAATATCCCCAAAAAGAAAAATAAATAACTATATATGTCTCCTTCTATCTTTGTTTTAGGAAAAATGTTCAAAAGCTAATAATTTTTAAAATGTATCAAAGTGTTTCAGTTAGATATTCCAATGTTTAAGAAGAACGGTTAAAAACATTAAAACACCTAAAATTATGAAATATTTATAATTTTTAATAATTTATTTATATTGATTAGTAATTTTAGCCGTGATATATACTCTAATAGTGTATTACAGCTTTTTTAATTTTACATTAACCTATAAAAATTTGCTGATAAAAATATATTAATTATACGTAGCATTCCTATTACCAAATATTTTTGTATAGCTTCTTTTCTATGTATTTGAATATTATTGCTAATGGACTTTTATTTATTGAGGAAAAAAAGGATGGAAAAGATCAACATGAAGAAATTGAAGTGTCAAGCCAAGGTAATAGGCACCATTGTCACGGTAGCTGGGGCCACTGTGATGGCCTTGTACAAAGGCCCTGTTGTGGAGATGGTGTGGACCAAACATGCTTCTCATCATCTTCAACATCATAGTAAAACAAATTATACAAATACCAAAATACCCTCTGAAAAAGATTGGTTCATAGGCTCCATCTTTGTTATCATTTCTACCATAGCTTGGGCTTCCCTCTTTGTTTTACAGGTAACTAATTAGACTATTACACAATACACAATACACATACAATTTTATTTGAGAAAAAAACTTGAAAAAGCTATAATATTAATAATTAATGTGTGTCATGGATTGTGTAGGCCAAAGTGATAGTGACCTACAAGAAACATCAACTTAGCCTCACATCACTGATCTGCTTCATAGGAATGATTCAAGCTACTGTTGTTACTTTTTTAATGGAACACAAAACTTCAGTCTGGTCAATTGGCTGGGATATGAACTTGCTAGCTGCTGCCTATTCTGTAAGAATATATAAGGATAAAAGATAAATATACCCCTGACTTTTTAAAAATTGGACAAAAATGCCTCACACTTTGATGAAATACCCACATGTCTCCAATCTTTGAGAAAAGTGGACACTACTACCCCTCCATTGGTCTAACCCATGTGTTACCATTATGAAGGTGTGCGATGTGGCTGTCAATGGCGCCTAACTACCTGTAACGGAGCTACGCTGTACAGACTAGGCCCGTAATGGACAAAAGACAATAAAACGAAGTCGTTACCCCTCTTTTACATGAACCCTCGAAATCACGATTTCATTCCCCTAAAGGAATCGACTTCGTTTTGCTGTCTAATGTCAATTATGAGTCTAGTATGTACAGTGTGGCTCTGTTACGGCTAGCTAGGCGCCGTTGACAGCCACATCATATGCCTTCATAATGGTCACACGTGGGTTAGACCAACGGAGGTATAGTAATGTCCACTTTTTCCAAAAATTGGGGACATGTAGGTATTTCAGTAAAGTGGGGGGCATTTTTGTCTAATTTTAAAAAGATCAGGGATATATTTATTTTTTGCCCAATATATAATAACATGGATAATATTTAAATTCGTCTTTTAAAATATCTCATTTTTTAATTGATCTTTAAAAAATTTAATCATATTAATCTTTAAAAGATACCATTGTTAACCGAATAATTTTTCTACCAATTAAATGATGATATATAATCGAGTTGATTAAAACGAGATATATTTTCTATTTAACATTATTACAAATTAGCTTCTTTATCTTTGGTTTTTGGTTTAATTACTTGGAAACTCCTTATAATTTCACGTAATTTGATTTGTGAATTGGTCTAGAAAACATTTGTACGTATTCGAGTCCTAGTTTATAGTTGTCGTTGAATTTGTATTAATTGAAAATTGGTGTGCAGGGGGTTTTTGCATCAAGCATGTCATACTACGTGCAAGGATTAGTGATGGAGAAGAAAGGGCCTGTTTTTGCAACTGCATTTAGCCCTCTAATGATGATCATCGTCGCCGTAATGGGCTCCTTTATTCTCTCTGAACAAATTTATCTAGGAGGGTAAGCACGTAAATATACACAGAATTATTTTGCCTACATATAAAACATCAATTACTAAATCATTCATTGGTATAAGGTTAAATCAGCAATTCCTATTTGCACACTAAAATCAGTCATCAGTATACAATATACATTGAAATACAAAATACGCATTAAAAATAAGTTAAATTACACATATATTTTGTATTTCAATGCGTATTATACATCAATGGCTGATTTGGTAGCTGATTTTGGTGTATACCTAGAATAACTCAATTTAAATATAAAATATATATTAAAAATTTGTAAATATACAAAGCAAGACGATGAAGACATATATTTTTATAAACTGATTTAATAAAGGTTTTATTAATGTAAATAGTATTTATATATATATATATAGAATTATTCTTGGTGTGGTTGATAGTTTTGGATAGCTCATCACATAAAAAATATTTGGGAAAATATGAAAGGCATAGCTAGATAAGTTCAATTTGATCAAATTATAATACATTTTTGTACGCAATTTCTTGTTAATTAAATTAGAAAAACGTGTTTATTCAACCCTGGTTTAATCAAATTGCATAATATACTATACATATTTGATGATAAGAATGGTTTCTATTAAAATTGTGTTAATTTAATTGGACTTACTTAATAAAAAGATTTTAACACATAACATTACCCATTAAATTATTGTCTAAAACCGTTTATTTTGGTGGAATATAGTAAAGCTAAATCTATACAAATAATGAATTTGAAATTTGAGTATATTATATCCATCTATATAAAGTAACAGGATAGATCAACTTAATTAATGAACACATACATGACTAGATTTGCCTAAAGCATTTTGGTTTTGAAAATTTATTAACCACAAATAATTCATTTATGTGAACAAATATATTAGTAATAAGTTCCATTATCTTTACTTCTAATTAAAAACAAATTTATTGACTATATTATGTTCTGTGTTTTGGGCTTGTGATGCAGGGTGGTTGGCGCCATTTTAATTATTATAGGCTTATACTCAGTTTTGTGGGGAAAGAATAAAGAACAAATAATGGAGAGCAAAGTTACAGATGAGAATATATCCTTGGCTATAAAGTGTGCTCAAATTGATGAAAAAAATTCAAATCAGAATGCTGAAGCAGCCAACAAACTCTCTTCAGTGGCAATTGATTTGTCTCTCCCTAATTATCACATGAATGTTATTGACCAAGAAGAAAAGTTTTAAGAATGAATGGACCTATTTGAGAAAATTAATGAAATGCCAATTTTCTTCTTGATTCTAATTAGACCACCTCTAATTTGTTGTTGTAACATTGGTCATGTTTTAAATTAAAAAAAATTAGATAATAAGTGTCAACTTAACCAATGTGCAAAAGAAAATCATAATCTCTCTCTAGCACAGATAGATTTTTTCTTGCTGTAGGTACTCTGGTGAAATTTTCTGAAAAAAGTTTGTTTCAAAATTGAAATTATATTCCTAACAAAATCATTTTTAGGTATTATGAAAAAATAATGTTTGTTTAATATTAAAATTTCCTTATCCATTTTCTTTATGCTTCACATTCTCCCATTCTATTGCACTTCAAACAAACAAACCTAAATAAAAAGACACAAATAAATGGCAAATGATTGGATTGATTTTTGATTTAGTAAGGTTTTCAAACTTACGAGTCTAATTAAATTTATAGAGTCGACGTTAATTTGTAAATTCATATTTATTATATAAAAATAAAAGTATATCAAACATAATTTTAAATTTAGGTATTTAAAATTAACAAATTTTCATTTCAAAGTATATAATAAATTAAAATAGATGTGCATCTAAAATTATATATAAAAAAATAATTACATCAGTTACACAATTTTTTTTTTTAGCTTTATCTTCTTAACCACAAAATTTTTAGCTAAGTCCTAAGAATTTAATTTTAGTGCATTATTAATATAAAATAATTATATATATTAAATTATGTAATATGATATTAATAAATGAGTAATGCTATTTGAACAAGTGATTTTGATTAACCAAGTTCAACCAAGTGATTTATTTATATGCTAAATAGAATATTATTTCAGTATCAAATAGTATAAAAAATTGCACATAAATAAAATTCTATTTGACATTGAAATAGTCTTCTATTTAACATAATAATAAATAATTTGATTGGACTTATTGGCAAAAATCACGTAATGAACATATTTATTAAGTCACAAAAAAACATATTTATTACTGTATAAATAATTATAAAAAAGGTAAATATGATTAGACGAGTGTTTACGCTCATTAGTGTCCGTGACTTTGTATGGTTGGCATTTGGCAAAACAAACGCAGCCTTATCTGACATCCGTAACGGTCACGTCACTTTTAAAGTCAGCTGGTGATAACCAATTAACCATAGCTTGATATCCCCCACGTGGCACCCTCTTCACACCACACGCAAACTAATAGACGTCACCGTCACAGATCAACGTACCACACTCCACCAAAGCAAACGACGTCGTTTTGCATCCGTCACTTCTCTCTCCTCCTTATGCGGAATAGAAATAACAAAGAAGTCAAAGAACCTTCATCATCATCATCCAATCAACAATTTGATTCTGGCTCTCGTAACTGCTTCTTTCTGATCGATGAGAAAATGAGTAGTATTCCATATCCATGCGACGATTCTTCTTCTTCTTCAGTGCCAACAAGTTTCTTAGGGCTTCTCCTTCTTCACTACTCAAGAAGCAGCGGATGCAACAGTGACAGCCATGTTCGAAGTTCCTCTGAGCTTCTCAGGGACTTCGCCAACAGGGAGATCAACGCCTTCCTCTGGCTCTCTCTGTTCCTCGTCACCGCCCTCCTTCTCAGGAAGCTCTTCAACCTCTTTAGTCTTTGGCATAAGGCCAGGAACATTCCTGGACCCCCCTGCCCCTCTTTTTATGGCCACTCCAACCTTATTTCCCGCCAAAATCTCACCGGTAATTTCTTCTTCATCATCCTGCTTTTCTTTATTTCTTTATTGCTTCTTCAATTTGCTTCAATTTCGGACTAGTTAGCTGAATTCTACATTTTGGAACCTTTTTTCTTAAATTTTTTTTAGGGTAAAGTATGCTTTTATCCTGATGTTTGTGATTTTTCATAACATTTAATTTCATTCAAATTTTGTGTCTAAAGATTTCGATTATTGGTCAAGAAAGATATCACATTCTTCGAATTGGTCGTGAAAAAATTTGTTAGTCTTATTAATTGTGTCATCTTTAAATGGCATGTGTCACAAACTCATTGGATGAGATCTGTCAACCAATCATTTTGTAACACGTGAAGGACCAATTTGATTAAGAATGAATTAATATGATTAACAAAATCTTTCAGTACCAAGAATCCGAAAACTGAGAAGTGGAAGGGTAGTATTGACACAAATGGGTAAAATTTTTGGTTATTGTTTTACTCTTTTTTTTTTTTCCATCATCATCATCATAGTATGCTGTATTAAGAATGAATGAATGTGGAAGTGTAATCCTAAGTAACTGTATAATATATCTCTTAGCGTCAGTTATTTGTGTCTGGCATTGAGTAATGAATAATATAACACAGTTATAATTATTTTTAATTAATTCTATACTCTGCCTCTTCCATTCGCAGATGTCTTATCAAAATCCCATGAGAAGCATGGACCAATCGTTAAGTTGTGGTTAGGTCCTACCCAGCTTTTGGTGTCAGTTAAGGATCCTGTACTGATTCAAGAGATGCTTATAAAAGCTGAGGATAAGTTGCCTTTTACTGGAAAAGCATTTCGTCTAGCCTTTGGACAATCATCCCTCTTTGCACCTTCTTATGAAAAGGTTTCCTAACAATATAATTATTATTTCTTTCCATTTTGCTGTTTATTGTGATTCTATTCTAATAGTCTTGACTTATTCTGTAACCTAATTTATTGTTTGCTTTGGCAATGTTTTAAGCAACGGAGTTGAAAAACTGATCTCCAAGTCTATAGTAGTATGAAATACTTGATTTCTCTTTCAACTTTCAAAACAAGGGAGCAAAAATCAATACTCAAAAGGCCAAGAGAGGCTTTTTGCTAACTAGCTGTTGAACTGGGATGGAATGTGAATTTACTTGTAGTTTTCCATTCATATGAGTTTAAAAACATATCTTCAGAATTCAGATAATTTTTTATTGATACTAACAGCTACTACCAAGTATTCTCCCCTATTTCCTTCGAACTTTGGATTTTCAGGTTATGAGATATACTCTGATTTGTTCTCTAATTTCAAGATGTTTGTGGAACTTTTCCCTTTTTGAGATCTTGAGTTCTGATCAAATTATCATTATGCATTACATATGTCTCGAGAAATTACCGATACTCTCTTCATTGTGGATATTGTTGTCATTCTGACTTAGTAGGGCGATAATTTTCATTGTCTTCAGGTGCAAAAGAGAAGAGAAACATTGGCAACAGAATTAAATGAAAGATTGCTCAAGACTGCTGATTTGATTCCGATGAATGTTACAGACTTTATTGTGGATAAAATAGAAAGCATCAGTGCTAAAGGAAAAATTGATTGTGGGTTGGTTTCTCAGCATATAGCTTTCACCCTAATGGGAGCCACATTCTTTGGAGATGGCTTCTTGACCAGTCCAAAAGCTGCAATTTATGAGGAACTCCTTATGATGATTGCTAAAGATGCTTGCTTTTGGGCTTCCTATAATGTTACTCCTTTCTGGAAACAAGGATTTTGGAGGTATCAATGCTTATGTACTAAGCTGAAATGCTTAACCAGCGACATTGTTCAACATTGCAGAAAAAGCTGCAAGCTATTTGGCCAAATTGATCAAAATTTTCATCATGAAAGTTCTAACAAAGAAACAAAGTCAGCACATGGTTCGCAGTGCTGTTCTGACAATGAGTTTGAAGATTACTATTTCTTTCGTGACCTGAACGATCATCAAAATGCTAAAGAGAAAGAAGAGCCTTCTGGGAACATCATGCGTGTGATGTTTCATGGATGTCACACAACTGCTGCTTTAATTTCCAATATATTGACTAGGCTTGCCATGCATCCAGGAATACAGGATAAGGTAGCAATCTGTTTTATTCAGTCTTCATTGTATGATCTACTTCATATTTGAAATTTAGTAAGGATCATGTTATCTTAGTGTATTCTCCAATGCTCAAAACAGGAACTCTACTACCCTCACTGACCACCTTAAAATCAATTCATTAAATACACACTGGATTCTCATCCTACTTATTGAATGAAGTACTATCTAAGTTGAATTTGCTAAAAGCCTAAAATATTTAAAATTTCTGATTCTTATGTGAACATACAGACATCATTTTGGAAATCTGTATTTGCATGTTATGTTTTGTTAAACTTTTTGTGGATCTTCCAGTTGTGTTTAAGTGTGTTTTGCTGTGGCTGCTATTACGTTTCTGTCCTTTTCTGTAAAAAAGATACATCTTAACTATATTGCCATCAAATTCAACAGTTATTATGTTACCTGTTCGAAGGAAAACCTTATTGTTGTTAGAATAAGATTCTGTTATACACTAAAATGTGCCAAGTTTTGTTTGTAGGTTTATTCGGAGATTAGCATGGTAGGGAAGAACCCATCAAAATATGAGCAGGAGGATATTTACAGGATGCCTTTGTTATTGGCTACAATCTATGAATCTGCACGCCTTCTGCCGACTGGCCCCATGCTACAGAGATGTTCTCTGGAACATGGTGAGACATTACATATTATTCTCTGTACTTGGATTCCTTAAGGCTTCTGTGTTGAAGGTGCTAACTGATTTATAACTTGTTCATGAATGTTAATTCTTGTGTCAGACTTAAGCCTTTCAACTGGTGTAACCATACCTGCTGGAGCAGTGCTGGTTGTGCCCATTCAATTGGTACAAACAGATGACACCAGTTGGGGGAGTGATGCAAGTGACTTTAATCCATATCGATTTCTGTCAAATCATGTAAAGGGATCAGGTATGTGCTACTATGTTACATTATTCCGTTTTCTGTTTTCATTTTGTAATCTTTAGCCTTTAATTTATCAAAAAAGAAAAAAAAAGAGAAAGGAATGTAACTCTGATTTAAATGTTAGGAAAATAATATGCCAAATTTGGAGCTCAACCTTAATCTTTAGAGTTTCTCTAATCCTTTAATATTCATGACCCTTTCAGGTTCTGCTGAAGAAATTACAAAGTCTGGTTCCAATTTGCTCGAACTAAATGATCCAAATGAAAATGCAGCATTTCTGCCTTTCGGATCTGGTACACGTGCATGTGTTGGGCAGAAATTTGTCATCCAAGTCATTGCAACATTGCTGGCATCATTACTCAAAAAATATGAGGTTTGTATTGTGGGTGTTTTTGCTCTTGCTAATTTAGTTGATCTCATGCAATATAATATTGGTGGCAAGCTCGACTTTTGATGCATCTAGTGTTTCTCACCTTGTGGATTCTAAATCATAAAATTACAGTGTGTAAAATGTGGAAATAATAGAACAAATGGTTTATGAAAATTTTAAAGTTTTTAAAAAACAATCCATTTTTCAAGATCAACAAGAGGAAGCAGTTTTATGTCAAATTGAGGAGAATATATTTAGGCCGAATGCCGATAATCTCGTGATTTTTTTGTTTTGATCTTGAAAATTCGTACAAGATATCTGCACTATCTTAAAATCGCTACTTCCAGCTGATCCTTTCTTATTAACTGAAAGGAATGTATCTGTGTGCATAGTGTATATACATAACTTCTCCTTTGAATTTGAATAGTAATGTTGATTCCCTTCATTGTATGTTTGAAATACTAATTCTATCTTTAAATGCAGATAAGATCTTACCCAGAATCAGGTGATAACTCAGAACCAAGTTTGAAGAATCATCATCAACGTTATCCTAACTCGCCTGTATTATTTATTAGAAGGGACCAGTGAATGCAAAAGATAATGAGCAAGCTCAATGTATAGATAAAGTTGTTGTAATTCAAGTCATGGACTCCTTATTTTCAGAGTCGTCTCTTTTTCCTTCTGTGTTTTCCGAGATAAATGGGGAAGCTTTCCATATTCATGGCTCAATGCAGTTTCAGCCAGGTGGATGCAACATGAGTTCAACTTGAACTCAAGTTTTTTAAACCCTGCTTTTAAACCTAGCCCTAGTGTTCTAGCCATGACACACTTTTTTTTACATCTGTTTTTTAGGCACTTTGGGTCTATTGGTGCAATTGAGCCTTAGGTTTTCCTTCCCCTTCTCTGGTTGTTGGATACTTCCTCTTTGTAATTTGTAAACTTCTTTGTTGTCTTCAGTGTAATAAACTCTTTTTTTTTTTTAAAAAAACTTCTTAAAGAAGCATGTGCTTATTTCCTAATATAATGTCATAATCAGATGTATGTTTGAACGTTTACTATGTCTTAATGACTAACTCATGCAAATTGGTGGGAATTGGGAAACAATAGTTTATTGTAGCTATATCAGCATACAACATGTTAATGAGCAGAGGCATTTTTAAATTTGTTGGAGCATAACTTAGGAATTTTATGGACCACATTTTTTTTTTTTTTGGGTTTTTAAGGCCATTTACCGTTAGTTGAATCGTTGGTTATTTGGCACTTGGTAGGAATGTAGGATGCAATTTCAAAGTTAACTCATTTTCTTTGCTGCATTTTTTTTTTTTAAAATAAATGACTAAATTCTCAATCATAAAGTGGTAACTTTGTCTTTTAATATTTGAAAAAGACGAGAATTTTTTTTTTCAAAAATACAGAAGGATCAATGATCAATACCACAGTTTTATTTTAAACTTTTGGTTTAATGCATTTCTATTAATTATCATTCCTAATTTAATGTAAATAACATTTAATATTATGTATTATATATTTAATTCAATAGAAATTAATAAATGAAAAAAAATTCAAAATAAAATAGTTATGATTATCTATGTCTATCAAATTACAACTACTAAACTTTTTCCCAAAAAGAAATACATAGTTATTTTTCCATTTTATTTTATAAATTGTGTCATTATTTTTGTTTGAAAACAAATTTCATATATAAATTGTTAAAATAACTTAATCAACTTTGATATTAGACAAAAAATTGAGATGAAATTCATATTAATCTTTTTACATACTTAATAAAACATTTTACCTAGTCACAAAAAAAAAAAAATTTACCTATAATACCGCACAACGTGCAGGACTTAATCTAATAATATGAGTAAAAGCATTAGTGTTCATTGAAATTATATTAATGTTACCACCACCTTCTGAAACACACACCATGATGTTGTACTATCATCCTGCTCCCTGTAGGTGTATATGCATATAAAACAAATAATAAAAGAAAGAAAAAAAAAAGCCAAAAACCAAAAACTATATATCTTATATTAACATTTTTTTCCCTGGTCTAGTAGAATAATATTGGCATCAAGGATATCAACCCTAAAGCAACATTTAACTAAGAAACAACACTCCCATTTAGCAGTACCCTAGTGTCCTCTTAATTTCTTTGAAACATTTGAAAGAAGGGATACCAGGTTAACTTTTATGCCTTCTTCAGTATCTCATACAAATACTTATTAAGATAAAACAATACAAAAATAAGAAATGTTACGTGATACTGCGATAGAATAAAAATAAGGCATTTACCAAAATATTGGTTAAGAAAAAAATGGGTCCTAATAATAAAATTTCTCATAAAAAATATAAACAAAAGTGCTAATAACTAAAGCAATAATATACTATGTTATTGATGATGATAACCAAGGCGAAAGGAGGAGGAAGAAGAAACCGAAATGCAACGCAGCGCCCAATATGATGGTGGCTATTAAAGCACCAACTGTTGAGAAGAACAAGAACGTGGTGGTGGTGGCGTGTGTTTTTAGGGGACCTTGGCTAGCTTGGCACACGGCATGAAAAGCATGGGTGCAGCGATGATCCTCTTCCTCCCAAGAAGCTCTTGATCACGGCGTGGTTCTCTGAGCCTCCATAGAGAGTGGAATAATGAAGCGTTGAGGTCGAAAGGGAACCGGAGTGAGAGTGATGAGTCTCCCAAACCCTATTAATTATTATAGAAGAGATATTGCTTTTAATTACTTAGGATTCAAGTTAATCATAAGCTATCAATCAACTGTTAGTCTAATTAATATATGATTTAATAATGTAGCCGTTAATTGAGAGAAAAATCAATTACATATTTCTGACTTGAACATACATAAATTAAATTAAATCACTACAACAAAATATTATAAAAATACAGTTCAAAAGATAGGAGGATGCAACATGAGTTCAAATAATTGAACTCAAGTTTTTAAACCCCTGTTTTAAAACCTAGACCTAGTGTTAAAGTTATGGCATACTTTTTTATGATTATAATTCTCGTAGACGTTGAAATCGTACATAAAATACATACTCATTTATTATAAACACAAAAAGGAAAATAAAAAAGCAAAATAGAGACTCACATGTCACATAATTTTTCTCTCACCCTTTATTTATTTTTGTATACAACAATTTTATTTGTACACCAAATTCAGCCACCATATATTTTTATATCTTTATACGGTATATAGGTCTAATTAACGTCAATTGTATCACGCGCCTTCTCTGTCTTGTCCATCTTTTCGATAATAATGTTGGATAAAAATGCTGATTGTTTTTTTATTTTTTTTATTAGTTTTTTCAATTTTATCCTCTTATATTATAAGAGAAAATATACATACTAACTTTACTTACATAGACTTGCTATCATTTACATATATTCACAATAGAAATAATGTTGGACTCATAATATTAAACAAAAAATTTATTGTTATAAAAACTACTTTTTTTTCCCCTTAGTTCTCTTCTACTCTCTAAGAGAGTCTAAGGAAGCTTTTATTTTCCAACTCCAATCAAAAGAAAATAAATTTTAAAATATATGATAATAAAATATACCATAAATTATATTACAAAATTTAATTATAATTAAACACATTCGAGATAATAATCAAATTCAATAAATTAAATTAAAGTTCAACTCAAGCTATGAAAAAGTTATAATCAAACATACTCTAAATCATTTTACAAAATCTTATTATAATTAAACATGTTATCAAATTCACAGATGCAAATCAAAGTTCAACTTATACTATAAAAAAATTATAATTAAACACATTCAAAATTATTTTACAAATCTGATTATTATTAAATATATTTATTGTAATAACCAAACTCAAGGATAGAAATTAAAATGTTAAGAAGGTTTTCAAGAACTAATAATAAGAAATAAATTAATTGGTTCGATGCAATTTTTTCATCAATAAATATATTGTAGAAAAAATTTAGTTAAATTTATAAACAAATTTAATAAACTAAATTTTTATTATCGAGAGATATATATATATATTAAATCAAACCTAATAAATGATATATATATTTTATTTATTAATTTATTCTGGAATCAAAATTGAAATTATAGAAATAAGGATGTCAAATATGAAATGTATTTGAGAATCAAAGTGCAGATTGTAAAAACAAGGAGGACGTATGTGAGGTTTTTGGCATATATGTCTAAAAATAAAGCATAAATAAGATGAAAAATTAAATAGTTGCAGCGTGTGAAAAAGTGATGAAAGTGAGATTAATTTTTTTTTACTTTTAATATTTTTGTATTTGTATAATATAAAAGGATAATGATATTTGAACAAGTTGTTTTGACTAACAAAGTTTAACCAAGTGATTTATTTCTATACTAAATAAAATATTATTTCGATGTCAAATAGTATAAAAAATTGCACATAAATAAAATTTTATTTAATATCAAAATAGTCTTCAATTTAGCATAAAAATAAATGATTTAATTGGTCAAAATCACTTATTCATATAAAATTATTAAATATAAAAATACAATAGCTAATTTTGAGCTGATTTGAGTGTACAGCTACCGTAACTTTTTGTATATCATTGGAATATTAACGAGGGTATGCAGCACTTTAGGTTTATTGATGTAATTGAGCCTTGGATTTTCCCTCCCCTTCTCTGGCGGTTGGCCACTTCCTTTGTAACACATGCAAATTGGTGGGAACAGTCGTTTATACTTTACTTACTTAGCCTGCGTTTGGTTATAATGACCGAGACTGAAATCGACTAAAAATCAGTATTATATTTTATCAATAGAAATTAAAGAAATTTATTATTTTAATACTTTTAGAAAATGAAAATTGAGCATATTAAATTTTTTAGAGTTTTAATAATTTTTTTATTTAGATATTTTATTTTTATTTTTTCTATCAATTAAATTTAATCTTTATTTTTTAATATTTTTTAGTAAATTTCATCAATCCTGTTTCTCAGTTTATTTTTTCGATGCAACCTACCGAAAGCATTTTAATTTTGTTGTCGCATAACTTTGGAATTTTATAGTCTTCATTTCTGCAAAATAATATAGAAACATAATTTGTGACACTCTCTTTTGTTTTTTCAGGGGCGTTTATGGTTAGAAAAGAAAAGACAAGATTTTTTGTTAATTAATATATAGAAAGATCAATGTTATAAAAAAATATAAACAAAAGAGCTCATCACTAAAAATATACTGTTTTAGAGGGTTGAAGGAGGAGCTCATCAATGACTGTTTTTTCCACTTCTTCTCCTCAAACTCTCTCAACGAAAACCTTCTCTAATAATTTTCACCCAACTCTTAAACTTACTTCCCAACAACAACGGCAGCAGCAGCAGAAATTCCAACAAGGTGATAATATATAAGTGTTTCAAACCCTTTCTGAAACACTATGGCTTTGGCTCAAACCCTATATGATGCAGAAGAAAAAAT
>JASCZI010242450.1:0-25640 GCA_036250425.1 Stylosanthes scabra | reverse complement strand
AATTCCCCCATTCGACCGTTTGACAGAATGGGTTTTGTGCCTTATGTGACAACCATTCATAATTGGGATTAGTGGTGATCATAGGGACACATTATACTTCAACCCATGACCAAGCATCCTTATCATCATCAGTTCTTGCCATTTCTTATTTTTGTTCTTTTTACGATACTCAACCATTGCAACCCCGATATTTTCACAACCATTCGCGAGCCACAATATTTCAATTCCTGGGGAGAGCGGCCCGAATTCAATACTCGGTATTTTTAATTGGTTGCAAGCTCTGTGACACCTTTCTTGTTGACGAACCCCGCTGTGAATCTCATAATTGGTTTGAATTCCTCTACAACGATAATATCTGTTTTGAAAACTAAGGAATTCCGAACCGGTCGCGAGAGCGGCCGTGGGGCGTCCGTCAGATACTCAGAACCAAAACCTAAATCAAGTGAATCTAAATCAAGTTCAAACCACAAAGAAGTTCACACATAAAATCAACATTTAAGAAACACAGACAGAATCCTAAATCAATATGAGCAACATTTCAATACATCACGAACATATACAATTAGACATACTCCTGAAACAATTTGAGCAGAATTTAAAAATGTGTTGAGCAGAATTCTAAATCAATATGAGCAGAATCCTAGATACTCAGAATCAAAACCTAAATAAAGTGAATCTAAATCAAGTTCAAACCACGAAGAAACTCACACATAAATTCAACATTTAATATGTACAAACAGAATCCTAAATCAATTTTAGCAGCATTTCAATATATCACGAACATATACAATTGAACATACCCCTGAAACAAGTTGAGCATAATTTAAAAACGCGTTGAGAGAATCCTAAATCAATATGAGCAGATTCCTAGATATTCAGAACCAAAACCTAAATCAAGTGAATCTAAATCGAGTTTAAACCACAAAGAAACTCACACATAAATTCAACATTTAAGAAAGATAAACAGAATCCTTAATCAATATGACCAGCATTTCAATATATCACGAACATATACAATTGGACATACCCCTAAAACAATTTGAGTAGAATTTAAAAATGCATTGAGCAGAATCCTAAATCAATTTGAGCAGAATCCTATGATAGTGAATGCTAAAGTTATTTGGAATTCTATTCATCTAGATATGAAAATTCTGCTCAAATTCGTTTTTCATTCTGTTTTTAGTTTGATTATGAGTGCTTGAACCCTTAAATAGTGAATGCTAATGTGTTTTGGAATTCTATTCATTTAGATATCAAAATTCTGCTCAAATTAGTTTCACATTCTGCTCAATTTGGTTTAACAACAACAAGAATAACAACAACAAAACAACACAAACCACAACCACATCATGTAACAAAGGAGGGAAAAGAGGTAGAAGAAGAAGAACAACAACAACCACCTAATAGAGGAAGGAGAAGAAGAAGAAGAAGAAGAACAACAACAACAACGTAACATAAAAGAAGAAGGAGGAGGAGAAAAAGAAGAGAAAAAGGCGGAGTACGAAATGGAGACGGAGGCGGGGCGGAAATGGAGGTGGAGGCGGTGAAGAAGAAGAAGAAGAAGAAGAAGAAGAAGAAGAGGAAGAAGAAGACGACGGGAAAATAAGAAGAAGAAGAAGATGATGAGAAAGAAGAGGAAGAAGAAAAGAGAAAAAAGAAAAACAGAAGAAGAAGAAGAAGGAGGAAGAAGAAGAAGGAAGAAGATGAGGAGAAGGAGGAAGAAGAAAAAGAAGCGCGTTTTATGAGATGATAATTTTTTCAGGCGCGTGAGATGAAATGTATGGTTGATGTGTTTATATATTCATCTATATTAATTGTTTAACTATATCTATACTTTCAAACATTCAGCGTTAAAACGCGGTGGTTTTTAGATTACTAAAATCTGAATTCGATCATCATTATTGAACCTAATGCTTTTCATTATTTGTGTAACTTTATTAGGAACCAAATGAAAAAATACAAAATGAGAATACACCATATCAAACTCAAAACTTTATTTTTTTTTGTTCTAAAAAATATGGGACTAACCCCTCACACTTGAACATCGATTATAACTCAATTTTAATTATTGTCTCTAAAAGCTAAGTTTACACGTATATTTAGACTTTAGTGGGTTTTTTTCTATTTTTTTTCTTTAATTCGGTAAAAAAGTTCTAGGTCAAAATCAAATTCACCCTAACCAAATATCACTCTGCTTCCCCTGCTTTCTCCTCTGGCACTGTCATCGCCACCGTTGCAACCACCGCCACCTTTCTCTTTTGGATCCTCTTCTGCCTTCCTGATGGATTAGGATTTGTTACAACAGCTGTCACCGAAATCGCCATCGCCACTACCTCTTTCTCTGAGTCCGCTTCTGTATTCTTGTCGGAGGATCGTTATAGGCGTCGTCTACCAACACCGAAATCATATCATCGCTGCCACCTCTCCCTCCGAGGCCGCTTATACCTCGCCGCTGGAGGATCCATTACAGCCACAAGCTCAGCGCAATGGTTTTTCGTCACAGTCATGGTATCTGCCATTGGTGATGATCACGTTGAGCTCACTAAGATTTTCCACATCTTCCGCCACTTCCTCTGGTGGCTATGCTTCTCCAAGGGTTCATCCTCCGTCACATGTTCCGCCAGCCGAATCTGCCAGAGTCGTTGCCGCCTTGGAAAACTAGTGGTAAGACCTCTCTCTCGATCCATTCAGTTTCTATGGATTTTAATTTGACTTAGCAGTAAGTAGAGGATAACTAATTGCTATAGCCTGTAATTTGCTAATTAATCCTAGTTGTTAGTTCTTATTGTTGTCTCTTCCATGGATGAATGATATCGATCCATGCTTAACCAGTTAACTCATTCAAAATATGCAACTCAAAATTCTCATTTTAGATTTTAGAATTATGTACTTCAAATAGTGATGAGGAAGAAGACGAGAAACCTTCAAAAGAAGACTAGGTATGGCCACTTCAAGAATCTATAATCATCATCATCATTATTATTCATAAACACAAGAAGTTTACTAGTCTCGCCTTTCTTGTAGGTACCTGTAACACTCTGCATGCATGTATTTGTTTCAATGTCCCTTTTGTGTTTGTTTCAATGCCACTGTGAGTGTTTTCCTTTTCCCTTTTGTATACATGAATCAACATTAAACTGAACATGTGCTGAATATAATTCTAGGTTGCTGCCACAATTAACAGAGAAGTTGATGGCCACATATGAATCAACATTCTTTGACAACTAGTTTCACTTGTGATGAGGCTGTTTTATATTTATAGAGTTGGAATTTGTGCTTTTGGTTATGCATTGCATGCAGCAAGAGCAGAAGGGTACGCTTCTTCCCTTGGAATTGGGAGTTCAACGTAAGCAGCCCTCAAATCATTTTTGCAAGACCTTGACTGCTAGTGATGACACCAGCACACATGGAGGGTTTTCCGTTCCTTATCATGCAGCTAAGAAAGTTTTCCCTCTGCTGGTATTATCCATTGTATTTCCTTTGTGGTTTGCTTTGGTACAGTGGCAAAGCTTAGTGGAATCTTTTGGGGGGCCAAAACTTTTTTTTTATCAATTAAATGAAGTCTGCTATCTTTTGTTATTTTTTAAATAGATATTTTATTTCTTTTAGTTATTTTATTAAATAAAATACTAAATTACAGCCTTTACAGGGTCACCAAATGAATGACAGAATCAATGATGAAGAATGTGAGTATCGAACCCACAACTTCCACATACTCAAGCTTATTTCAATTTATTTGAACCACTTAGACAATCAGTTCTTTCATAGATTATTATTATTATTAAAAGTTTAATAGAAAGTTGGGGCGCCATGGCCCCCCTTTGTCTCCGCCAAACTCCACCCCTGCTTTGGTAGAATATAGATGCATTTCTCTTATATATTGGTTTTACAGGATTTCTCACAACAACCGCCTGCACAAGAACTAATTGCTAGGGATCTCCATGATGTTGAGTGGAAATTCCGTCATAGTTTTAGGGGTAAGAGTTGTGTTATTTTGTTATTTTGTAATATGAATTTCATTATTTTGTAGAGGATCTTAATAATATTCATTGATCTGTTAAGTACATTAGCTTGAGGTGTGTTAACAGAAGTTCTGATGAAAGTTCTAATAACTTTTCATGATCATAATCTTAGCACTGAGCAATGCATATATCGTGTGCATAAAAAGTTCTAATAACTTATTTGTTTTTTGGTGTATATCTTCACGTGAACCTACATTAAGTTTTATTATATGGTGAAGAAAGGATTGCATTGTCTCGTTTCATTGAAATTTGAGATTGTGTCTGTATATAGTGATTATTATCCATGGTCACTAATCTTCACTCTTCTCTGTCGTCCTTGAAGTTTAAATTGCATGGTCCAACAGTGTGATTCATTGAATCTTTCACTCACATATTGAATCATCATTTCTTAGCTATATCTTTTCATTGACATGTTGGCTCATTCTGTATTTTATTTGTGTGTGCAGGTGATTTTCTAGAGTTTCTCATGAGATTAAAAAAGTAAGTTAACTCTTGTTTCAATATACTAGTTGCTAAGTGTTTTTTGGCTGAAAATGTGTATTCAATGTATTGCCTTATTTACAAAGTAAGCCACATATATCCAATGTATTCAATGTGTTTTTACTTGCAGGTCAAATTGATAGTGTTCTGAAGCCTTCCTCCCTTGTTTGAAGATATCTCTAATGCTATTTGTCAATAATGGAATTGACAACAGTAGGAAGTAGCAGTAACAATTTTATTCTTCAGGAACATGAGATTCGAAGATTTTGTTTATTTCTTGATTATTGTAGACTTGTTATTGATATTTTGGATTTAATAAAATATTTCATTTTGTAGTAATTAAAAAGTGAATAATAATATAATTAAAAATTATCTTAAGATTTTAGTGGCAATAGTCATGACAATTAAAAGTTAAATAATATTATAATTGTGGAATTATTTTTAGTGGCCATATAAATGGTTGTTAAAATAATTTTAGCAGTAATAATACTAACTAAAAGTAAAAAAATTATTTAGAATTACTTTTGACGGCTATACAAATTGTCGAGAAAATAGGGATTAAAAGATATTGCTGCTAAAATCTTTTAGCGGCAAAGCATAAGACGCCAAGGAGCGGATCTGAGAGGGGCGAGAGTAGGCTTTGGCCTCTTAGAATTTCAAGATGGAATATATAATAAGTTTGGTACTCCGGATGTACCTGGCTTCTTCCTATAGTATATAATGTCAATGAGAGTTATAATGAATCAAATGATTTAATGGCCAACTAGTTACCTTCTTTTATTTTTTTTTTTTTTCTATTTCTATTTTTACTTATACCTCATTTCATGTCTTACATATATTATTATATAAAAAACACTTTAATTTTTCAGAACATATTAACTAAATTATTTATTGATATAAATATATCTTACGCATTGTATTTACTAATTTATTTTAAGTACATATATAAAAAGTAATAGAAAAACCATTCTAGACTATTCATATTATTTTTTTTATAATAATAAAGAATTAAAACGAACACATTTCTTAAATTTACTTTCAATTATAAATGAAATTAAAATACGAAACTATTATTTTCATGTACAATTTTCTATTTTTTTTTTTTTTGCACTTAGATTTTTTATTAAAATTAATAAGAAAAATTAGATACATACTATCATGAAAAGGGAGAAAGCTGAATGCAGTAAATATTATCTTGATTTTGACTATTATTGGCGGTTTATTCTTTTATTTTTATTAATTTTTTAAAATAAAGTTAAATACTTTTATAGTAATTTTCTTTCTCTTCATGTGAAAATCTCTCTATCTTAGAACTCACCAAGAAATTAATATCAACAAGTATACGAATAATATTTGAATTTTTAAACATTTAATTTTTAACCTCCTTTTATAAGATTTCTAAAGCCACCATCACTTTTAACTTGATTTTTGGCTCCCACACAGTTAATTTTCTAGATCCGCTCCTGAAGACAGCTAGTGCCCAATTGCGGCAATTAAAATGACATTTACCGGCAAAAGTTATAAATTGCTGCTAAAATCTTTTAGTGGCAAAGCATAAGACGGCTAATGCCTAATTGCTGGTAAATGTATTAGCGACTATTTTTATTGCTGCTTAAATAAAAAATAATGGCCGCTAAAAATAATTTTTCTTATAGTGAATTGACACAAATACTAACATCTTTTTGTTAATTAATATTGAATATTTTTATATAGACCCATTAAACATAGAATTATATTTTTTATTTTGTTGGATTAATGACTACCAAACTCTCCTAAACTAAAAAATTTGGATCCTATAACGTAAAACAAATTAATAAAATGATAAAATAAAAAAATTAATCTATCATTAAATTTATAAATTCTATCGTAGATAAACTTTACTATTTTGATTATATAAAGTGTATATTAAAATTCAGTATAAAATATATAATAAAAATTTATTAAACAGTATATATATTCATACACGAATACTTAATGACTGAATTTTAACATGCAAATACTACTTTTCAGTGTTAATGTTAATGGATATTTCTTCAGGTATCTTTTCCTTTACGCGCATGACGGGCACCTAACATGCAATAATGGCGGGGTGCAGCAACCAACAAACTGAAAACAGCACACACAGCGCATATACTTGTTTACATTTTTATTAGCTACCAACTCTTGTATACCCATGTTCTTGGACTGGAGTCTAGAGTAAGGTTCTCAAACGAAAACTCTAAACCAATATAATGCAAACCTTCAATTTAAAATAATTAACTTCTGAGGTTCCGTAATACGGCACAGAATAAGAAAATAATTTTCTCATTTCTCCACATACTTCAAACTTTGCAAATCTAAGTAGACATGCTGTGTAAAGCCATCAGTTATACACTTTCTAAGCCACACTCTGCAGTTGCTTGAAATGTTATGGAGTATGATGTCACATGGTATAGCTGCAGTTGATCAGGGCCACTGGGAATACTACTTAGCTCTGCCCTATATGTCTAATTGCTCCGCGAATCACGAAACGCTTCCTAAACAACTATTATGAAACTACTTGTCTCAAAAATTTAAGCCAATAAGAGAAAACAATATGTGATTATATCTCTAATAGATTCTCTCACGCAATATTTATTCAATAATGATCAAACTCTAAACCTTTAGGTCACCCTGATATCATGTCTAAATCATTTTTTTCAAAAAATTAAATTAATAAAAAGAGACAACATGAATAATTATGCGTCTAATAAGAACAACTTTAGATATTTATGAAATGTAAGTGAACTATAGGAAGCTCCACCCATAAAAGTGCTACTTTCTTGTGTTAAGTTCCCGAGTTCAACTACAAAACCGGATGCAACATCTGATCTCAATTTAAGTAATGATGACTCGATGCGTAAATATATGATAGTCATCCTCTTGAATATGAAATCACGACTACATATTTCAGCTCTGCATAACCTGAGGTGTAAGTCAACAAAATTAAAATGAGGGGCTTAATGGGCCATCCATGGATGCAAATGCAACTGAGTAGGATAGTGATTATGATAAGTCATATCAATATGAGAGTGGCGCCTTTGACAGCCCAATTTCATCTGAAGATGAAGGTAGGACAGTTTATGATGCATTCAATGAAGAAACCAAGTATGGTGAGGTTGAGTTTAAGGTTGGCCAGCTGTTTGAATCAAAGGCTCAGTTCATGAAAGCTCTTAAGTGACTACTTTGTATATGAGGGTAAGGATGTGATTTACCATAAGAATGAGAGAAATAGGTAGAGGGCAAGGTGTTCGGGTGAGGAATGCAATTGGTTGATTCTATGCTCAGAGAATAGTAAGCTGAAGTGTTTTCAAGTGAAAACTCTCTATAATGAGCATACTTGTGGAAGGGATCAGGTTAGTAACTTGGCAACTAGAGCATGGTGCACATCAAAGCTAGTGAAGAGGTTAGCCACTCAACTGGACATGAAGTCAAGACATGCTATGGATTTTATAATTGAGGAATACAATCTCCAGCTGAATCCTAGGATGATTAGTAGAGCATTGAAGGTTGCAAGAGAGGAGGTGGTTGGGAATGAGGCGGCTCAGTATGGCAGGATTCGTGAATACTTGCAAGAATTACACAGAAGCAACCCAAGATCAATAGCTTTGCTGGAATCTATCCCACAACCAGATTCTTTTCCACTGTTTGACAGATTATACATTAGTTTTGACGCATGCAAACAAGGCTTCAAGACAGGCTGCTTGCAGACCTCTTATTGGGTTAGATGGGTGCTTTCTCAAAGGGTATTATGATAGCCAGCTTTTAAGTGCAGTGGGTCAAGATGCTAATAATCACTTTATGTAATTGCGTATGCGGTGGTCCCGAACGAGTGCAAAGACACATGGAAATGGTTCCTAACATTGTTGCAGGAGGACCTCGGACTTGTCACTGATCATGGCTGAAATTTCATATCTGACCAGCAAAAAGTGAGAATCATTTACTATTATGTTCTGTATTTTTTAATGTAGGGTAGTTACACAAGATTTCTAATTATTGTTTTTTTGTTTCTTACTTTAAAAATTACATTGGGTATTCATGTGCTGTTACAAACTTACAGGGACTTGAGTTGGTATTGAAGGAGGTAATGCCCAAGGCACACCACAGAAACTGTGTGCTTCACATATGGAAGAATTTTATCAAATATTTCAAGGACCAGCAGACAAAAAACTTGGTATGGGAGGCAGCAAAATGCACGACATATCAAGAGTTCAATAAGTGTATGGAGAAAATTAAGGAGCTCAATCATGGTGCATGGGAATACCTAAACCGTTTTGACCCCGGAGTTTGGACGAAATCATACTTCAGTCACGGGCCCAAGGTGGACAACATCACAAACAACATGTGTGAAGTTTGGAACGCAAAGATAGTGGAGTACCGTGGCCGTCCGATCCTATTAATGCTAGAAGAGTTAAGATGTTACATAATGCGAAAGATGGCAATACATAAGAAAAAACTAGAGGGCTACACTCGGCATTTGGCTCCGGTTTAGCAAAAAAAAGCTAGATGAATTTATAAAGCCAAGAGCCAACAAGTGGAAAGCAAACTGGTCTTGCGACAATGAAAGGGTTCTGTATGAGGTTCGTAGGGGTAATGACAAACTCGGTGTTAATTTGAAATCTTGGACATACACGTGCAATGTTTGGCAATTGACAGGTATTTGTGTTAAATACAACTCAGTTTTTTTATTTGTATAATTTTAGCAATTTAGATCCTGTTGTTACTTGTAAACTTTGGAATTAATTTGAATGCTGAATTTGGTTGAGCATTGCATAAAATTGGTGATTGATTGCTGAGTTTGGTTGAGCATTTGTATAAAATTGTTTCTTGTAAGGATGCCTTGTAGGCATCAGTGGCTACCATATATAAAGTTGGCATGAAATCTGAGGATTTTGTTCACAAATGGCTAACCATGGATTCCATCAGAGCCACCTACTCACACTTTATCAAGCCTGTTAACAGTGAACAATATTAGACACCAACAGGAGCTCTGAAGACACTACCTCCACCAATAAAGAGGCCGGCTCATCGTCCCAAACATAAATGAAGGATTGATCAAGTTGAAAGAGAGATGAACCCAAACAAAGTGAGGAAGACTTTCGAGATAACTTGCACTAGATGTGGTCAGAAGGGACATTATTACAAGACATGTAATAATGCTCCTTAAGATCCTAACTGGAAGCCTATAACTAAGAATGAGAGAAAAGCATTGAAGGGTAAGTCTGTTGCAACAGCTAGCAAAGGCAAAGAAGAATAAGAAGAAGATTTCCAAACCTGGAGTAAGGGTAAAGCCACCAAAAAAGAAACCTCAGACTGATGAAATTCAAATTTCTCAGAATACTCCAACTGCTGAAGAGGTAATAAAGTTGGAAATTAGATTCAATACACTACTATTATTCATACATTTTATTGAAGAGTTGCCATAAATGCCTAATTGAAGTGTATTCTGGTTATTTCAGTATGGATATGGATCCCAACACATGGGCCAAGGTGTTAATTCACAGCCCAGCATTATAATTGATCTCCAGGCACCACAAAGGATGAAGCAGACCATAATCAGGCCTCAAACTCCACCTACAACAACTCCATCAGCAGGGAATTCAGCTGCAGTCCCTCCTATTACACATGGTACTCAGATTCCTATCAGTAATGGGTTAAGAGTAATCTCGACTGAGACTATGGCTACAACAAGCTCTGAAACTGCTGTAAGACTGTTTAGTACATGCCCACACCTGGGTTTAAGCCTCCTAGGCATAAATGAAAAAATGTACTAACTAAGAGAATTAGTACTATGTTTTGTGTTTTGTTAGTGAGTCTAGAATGATCATTTTATGGCTGATGCCATTCTAAACTTGTCATTAACTCTTTCTATGGTATTCTGTTTTGTGCTATGTCTAAATATGTGTTGAAAACTTCTGAAAGGCTGAAAAATGTCCCAAATGTATTAGGATTTGCTAAAGGGGCTTAAGTTGCCCACTTTTGTTTAGTTAAACTATCTTAAACTCATTCCCTATGACAATTGCACTATAATATATGGGAAAATTCTATCTTCATCATAGACCTTCCCTAATATATGATATGCCTTTTGTTTAAATCAATATAGCTTCAATTTAAATTTTGTGGTTATATTTCTATTGTAATTTATAGATTTACTACATTTATATGTTGAAATTATTAGTGCTGCTAATGGATTTGAAACAGAAAACAACACCTTTACATAATGGATATATTATCATATACTATTATGTTGCTTTAAACTAAAACATAAGAAATTATGGTCTTAGACAATATCAAGGATATTACCATAACTAAACTAAATTCTCTAAATTACATTCAGCTAATGTGACCTCATAATTTGTAGCATAAAATCAAACATAATTTCTCAATGCATTCGCCATTCCTAACCCAATGCTCTAATAAGATTTTCAAATGCAACTCCAAATACAAAGGCAACAACCATCAGTAAAACACTAGTGAACCCACCCCTACTCTTAATATGCTTATCATCTCTCAACTGCATCTCTAATCCAACTACTCTATCCTCCAACTACTCTAACCTCCAATTCTCTGACTATCCTCTCAAATTGTGCAGAACCAGTTTGTTGAGTATCGATTTGCTTACCACCTCCATGGATTATAGGTTTAGTCACTTCTTTGTCACAAGATGCAACATACTCATCCAGCCAAGCAAAATATTTGCAATGTGGTGTTGGAGTCTGCCAAGTAAATCAATGGTCAGTAAATGACTAACAGGTCTGTCAATGTCATACGTAACATTAAAAAGAAGAAATATATGTTTCCAAGGGTTTCCAAGGATTGAGGACATGAACATAATGGCATATGTTCCACAATTGCATTCAGGGGCAAAGAACTTGCTCTTCTTCCTCAATGTGTCGGCACTTCCTGAGGAACCGAAGGTTGCACTCCAACCATCACCGTTCACTCCACCTCTTCCGCCATCGCGGTTTGAGGAAGACTACATTTCTATGCTGCTTCCCATAATGTTTGAGGCAGAACAAGCAAAACAGGGGAAGAGAGAGCTCTCCGAACCCTTTAAGAAAACCCTCTCCCACATAAAACGACGTAGTTTTGCCTCTTTTAAGTTTGCAAAATCGCCCCCTGTCCTTTCCCACCACTCCACGTTGCAAGTTAACGGCCACATAAGCAAGTTAACGTCACACGTTAACGTCCACCGTTTGACTTTGACGACAGAACTAACAGAGGGGCCAGCTTGTCACACGGCGAGCAGGGACGGGGCCTGGCAAGGTGTCTTTTTATTGTGAGGGACTGCAATGTTGTTCGTGAAAAATGATAAGGACCGGGTTGGTAGTTTACTCTTTGCAGAGAAACCTACAAAATATCTCATCAATTCTTTAGCCCTCCTGTCAAAGCTCTTTCAACTTACCTCCAGAATTTTATATTTTTAAAATAAGATTACCTTCGGCTTGAAGATTTACGGTGCTGATTAAATTTATTTATTTTGCTATAAGAAAAGTATAGGTAACCAATATTTTTCTAACCAACAAATCAGCCAATAAAAAATAGAACATCTGTAACCATTGTTTATAGAATGTCCACAATGAAAGTCATAGAATATCCGAAACGTAAAACAACTAACAATCAGTCAACTTTCTATTTTTTAAAAACAGAACTTCCAAAAACCTAAAGAAATAGAACATCCAATTTAAGCTGTCGGCTAATGTTAACTAAATTTTTATTGATTTCCTAGCATGTTGTTTTACTATATTAAAATACTTCAATATCCATCATGCAATATTAATGACCAATGAGAAACTCTTAAATTAAGATTCAATCGGTGGCCTACATGGCTCATAGTAGTCATAAATACCCAAGCAAGCACCCTAAAATTATCTTTCTCACTCTTATGAAATGAGATAACTCATCAATATAAATCTCCTTCCCCTCCATGCACTTGAGAAATTGAAGTTTACTCAACAAAATCAATCAAAATCTCAACCATCTAAATATTTTAGTATAAATCTGTATGGGTAAAAATCAATGGAACATCGCGTTCACCAGTTGAGTGCCAGAAAAATAAATAAATAAATAAATAAATAAATAAATAAATGAAGCATGTTCTCAATAGTTTTTTAGTTGCCAATTTTCGTTTAAATTTGATTCTCATGTGAGTATTGGGAAAAAGGTTAATTGGCCCACCAATATTATTAATTTATTATTAATTATTTTATTAGTTGATAAGTAATTCATTGCTAGAATAAAAAAAGTTAATTGTTTTTATATTATAATTTGTAATTACGGGATTGATTTAAAGTGGTTTAACTAGCGGGTCCACTTTTATTCTAGGGTTAATTTCACGTTTGGAACGTTTTAAGTGACATTAAACGTTTTACCTTTTAACGAGACCAAGTCACTTTGGGAATTTATTTGATTAATTACAACAAATAATTAATGGCTCGGGTTAATTAATTCACTTGTTTCTACTACAGTTGATATATTGAAGTATTATTACATCAAATATATGACATATTGTGTTTTAATCCATATATCATATATAAACTTACGGGGCAAATTATTACCTACACAAATTATTGCAAAAAAAGTTTACCCAAAAGTCCTTACTAAAATTTGGTAATATTTATATATTTTCGTTTTTGTTTATAAAAATTCATGCAAACTAAATCTAAAAGAAACTTTTTTATAAAGAGACGTATAAAAAATATAATTATTATTGTTTCTTATTTTCTTTTAGGAAAATTTTTAATAGGTCTCTATCTCATGTCTCTTATACTATTCACCCACTCTTAACTATTATATTTATGTATAAAAGAAGTTGAATGTCAAAAATAATAAATAAAGCATGTTCTCAATAGGGGATGGTTATAAGAATGATGCGGAAACGTGGATAATTTCAATACAATTAATAGCTATGTGCTTTACTATTTTAGTAATTCTCAGAAAAAGTTGGATGAGACACAATCAGGTCCCACTTAATACCCGATCTCCTTTGACAGAATTTTATTATTAATAAAACTTCCGAAAAAGATAAGATGGGTCAGAAATCAGTCTCACTTAATTCCAACCTCCTTAGACAGAAGTACTATCACAATATTACTCTACAAATATTTTTACCCAATAAATCCACTAACAACAAGTATTGAACACTAATAAAATAACATAGATAAAAAATAATAATAAAATAGAAAAAGGAAATAACACACCAATTGATAACGGAATTCGGCCAAAATCTTATCTACGTCTCCGGTCACCACTACTTGTAGCTGATTTCTTTAATATGTGAATATAGAAGAGATTACAATTTTGGGATATTCTTAAAACTAAAATAAAGGTTTCTATATATAAGGGAATAATACCCCCTCCCTCCAAGGTTTGGTCGATGTGGGGCTAAACTAGTGCCAGCCACCATCGCCATTAACAAATCTCCACCTTGGCACATATTTAGACTCTATCAAACGAATAGTAGTGCTGACTTAAACCAAATTATACGTGCAGGATGTTGACCAAGTCTAAACAATGTTTAAACTTGGTTGACGTCACCACCTTAGTCATTATATCTGTAGAATTTTCTGAAGTATGTATCTTCTGGAGCAGTATCTCTTTTTTTTCTAGAATTTCCCGCACAAAGTGATAGCGAACATCTATATGTTTCATTCTTGCATGATAAACTTGGTTCTTCGCTAAATGAATAACACTCTAACTATTACAAAACACTTCTATGTGTTTTTGACTAATTCCCAAGTCTTCAAGCAAACATTGAAGCCAAATCGCCTCTTTTACAGCTTTTGTCACTACCATGTACTCTGCCTCTATTGTTGACAAAGCTACTGTTGACTGTAAAGTAGACTTCCAACTAACTGGTGCTTTTGCTAGAGTGAACAAGTAACCAGTCGTCGATTTTCGCTTACCTAAATCTCCAGCATAATCAGAATCACAATATCCAACTATGCTTTGACCAAGGAAACCATCCTGCTCAAATACTAAACCAACATCTGCAGTATTTTGAATATACCGTAGAATCCATTTGACAACTTGCCAATGACCTTTGCCAGGATCATGCATATACCTGCTAACAACTCCAACTACCTGAGAAATATCAGGTCTTGTATATACCATTGCATACATCAAGCTACCAACCGCATTTGCATAAGGAACTTTAGCCATGTATTCTCATTCTTCATCATCCTTCGGAGATAACTGGCTACTGAGTTTGAAATGAGGAGCAAGTAAAGTGTACCTATACTAAAATTTTGTAGTACTTTCTTCAAATACTGCTTTCGAGTTAGACAAAGCTTACCTCTTGCTCTATCTCTTCTTATCTCCACGCCGAGAATCTTCCTGGCTTCTCCTAGATCTTTCATCTCAAACTCTTGTTTCAACTGAGCCTTCAACTTTTTTATTTCTACTTGGCTCTTCGATGCTATCAGCATATCATCAACGTACAAGAGTAGATAGATATAGGACCCTTCTTGTAGCTTGCGAAAATATACACAACTATCGTACTTACTTCTTGTTTACAACCGGCCCACCATGAACTTATCAAATCGCTTATACCATTGCCTTGGTGATTGCTTCAAACCATAAATCGATTTGTTCAGCTTGCACACCCAATTTTCTTTTCTTGCAACCTCGAATCCTTCTGGCTGACTCATACAGATTTCCTCTTCCAATTCACTGTGTAGAAATGCGGTCTTCACACCAAGTTGAGCTAGCTCCAAATTCAACTGTGCTACCAAGGCCAACAAAATTCTAATGGAAGAATACTTCACAACTGGAGAAAATACCTCATTATAGTCGATTCCTTCCCTCTGAGCATAGCCTTTAGCTACCAACCTTGCCTTGTAGCGAACATCATCTTTGTTAGGAAATCCTTCTTTCATGGTAAACACCCATTTGCATCCAATTGCCTTCTTATTCTTCGGTAGTTGTACCAACTGCCAAATGTTGTTCTTTTGAAGGGACTACATCTCTTTTTCCATGGCTTCCTTCCATCTTTCATTTTCCAAACTTTCAACTACTTCACGAAAGGTGGATGGAACTTCTTCAACTACTAGAAGTGCATATGCCACCATATCGACAAAATCGAACAGGCTTACGAATTTGTCGTCTTGGTCTGCTTGTTGCAATTGTCTCAGATTACTATAAGGGGATTTCATGTGAATCCTCTTCTTCATCTGACTCATCTTCAGCCAAAGAAGAGTCAATAGGTGTACTACTAACTGGGTTAACTACCAGGTGCTTGAACTCCACCTTCTTTGGTGTGTGCTCCACCTAGAGCCGTCAAAATGGGCTAAACCTGTCGGACCAGCCAGTTTATCCGTCTAAATGGGCGGACTTTTATCTCTGAGCCCGGGCCGTTTAAAATCCGGTCTTAAACGGGATGGTCCGTTTATTTAATTTTTAAATTTTTTTTTAAAAAAAAATAAGACTTTTTCCTATATTTTTGTCTTATTTGACCCAAAACCCGATTTTTCAACTAAAAAAACTTTGTTTTCTAAGTTTTTGCTTTAAAAAATGCACTTTTTGTACAAAAATATTTTTTTAAAATTAAAAATTAAACTATTTTATTAATTTTTTTAAAAAATAATTAATTAACTAATTAAACGGGCCAGCTCGTTTAACCTGTCGGGCTAGCCATAAATGGGCCGGGCTAGAAAATCTAAGCCCGTATAAAACCGGGCTTAAACGGACTAACCCATTTAACCCGCGGGCTAAACGGACCGGGCCTAAATGGGTCAGGCCCGCCCGTTTGACAGCCCTAGCTCCACCTGCTGTGGAGTACCATCAGCTTCTTCTTTATCTGCCTTCAACATAGTCGATTCATGAAAAGTAACATATCTGCTAACTATGATCTTCTGTGTTTTAAGACACCAAAGACGGGTATCCTTTCACTCTAGAAATAAATCCCATAAAGAGGGCCTTCTTAGCTCGAGGATCCAACTTCGATTCAATTACATGCATGGTAATATGCAATCGAACCAAATATACGCAAAGAATCATAATTAGTTGGATGTTTACCCGACCATACCTCCAATGTTGTTCTATTGTTGATTGCAAATGATGGCAAGCGATTAACAAGATGTTGTGCCTGTCTTATAGCCTCAGCCCAAAACTGTCTGCCTAACCCAGCATTAGACAGCATGCACTGAACTTCTCCACCAATGTCTTGTTCATGTGCTCTGCCACCCCATTCTGTTGTGGTGTATGTCTGACTATGAAGTGTCGAATAATACCATACTTCTGAAAAACCTCCTAGAATGGATTCACTTCTGTATTCTCCACCATTGTCTGATCGAAGAACTTTGATTTTCCTTCCTGTTTCGTTCTCAACTTTGGCTTTCCAACCAAGGAAAATTCGAAGCACTTCATCCTTAGTCTTCATCGTATACGCCCATACTCGTATGGAGAAATCATCAATGAAAGTGACAAATAAATGTCATCCTTCAAGAGATGGAGTCTTTGAAGGTCCCTATACATCAGAGTGCACATAATCCAAAATACCCTTAGTATCATGGATAGCAGTGCCAAATCTCACTTTCTTTTGCTTCCCCATCACACAATGCTCACAAAACTCTAACTTACAGGCTTTAAAGTTCTTAAGCAATCCTTGTTTAGCTAGAGTTTGCAAGGTCTTTTCACCAGCATGTCCCAAATGCCTATGCCACAACTTTGTTGCTTCTGCGTCCTTGTCATCATCGAAAGGTGCTGTTGTAACTTCTACTACTGTCCCAACAATTATACTACCTTGATAGTAATACAAATTGTTTTTTCGGATTCCTTTCTTCACCACCACTTTTCTGAATTTTGTTATGAGAATTCCATTTTTCATTTTCACTACTAAGCCACCTGACTTAATGACCCCAAATGAAATGAGATTTTTCTTCAAACTTGGTACGTATCGAACATCATCCAATATCTTCGTGGTTCCATCATGATTCCTCAGCTTAATTGAACTTATCCTGGCTGTCTTACATGGGACGTTGTTTCCCATATAGATTACTCCACCATTTAGTTCTTCAAAATTAAAGAACCATTCTCAAATTGCAGCCTGAGTCCAAAATCTACTCATCTAAGGGGATTGATGTTGATGATGAGACTAAAGAGTGATCTGATTCATCATACTCGTACTCATCATCGGATGAAATCAACGATGAGTAATCTAAACCATCAGTTTCAAACTCTGCAATGGATGATTCAGCTAATGAGTAATCTGAAAAGTCATCATTCTCATTCTCAGCAACAAATGATATGTCTAAAGAGTAATTAGATTTATCATCTTCAAATTCAGCAACAAATGATCCCTTCAAAGAGTAATCTGAATTGCCATTCTCGAACTCATCAATGGTTGTTACTACCAACGAGTAATCTGAGTCGTCATTCTTGAACTCAGCAACATTGGCATTATCAACAACTTTCCCTTTGGATTTCAACTTTGGACGATCTTTCTTCCAATGCCATTTCTCTCGATAGAAAGCACACTCATCTTTGGCAACTCTGACTTTCGACTTTGATCTACCTCTTCTATTCTTTGTTTGATTTTTCTGATGTCCTCTTACTACCAATGCTTCGTCTACAACTGCTTGTTTGTTGAGCTTATTATCTTACCGCCTTATCTCATGGCTATATAAGGTAGAACAAACAACATCAAGGGATATACTCTCCTTGTCGTGAAGCAATGTAGTCTCAAAATGCTCAAACTCATCAAGTAAGGATGACAACAACATTAACGCTAGATCTTCATCATCAAACTTTATATCTAGGTTCAACAGATCTGCTATTAACTGATTAAATACAGTTATGTATTCATTTAAAGAAGTACCTGCCGGTAACTAAATCCTAACAATCTCTTCTTCTTGAGGAGTTTATTCTGACCACTCTTCTTCAGAAACTTATCCTCCAAACCTTCCACAATTTATGTGCAGAAGTCTCTTTTTTACTTCATACTTCTGCTCTCTGGACAAGCACGATCGAATTGTTCCACATGCCAGCCGGTTGATTGTACTCTAGTCTTTCTCATTAATATTATATGATTTATTTTATTTGATAGCAATGTCTAGACCTTGTTGAAACAGAGAGTCTAACACTTCGCCTTGCCACATGCCAAAATGACTCGTGCCATCAAATATCTCCACTGCTAACTTTATCTTTGACAAATGAAACCTAGCCAATGGATCCGTTGAAACTATTCCACTCGAAGTGGGTGTTGATCCACTTGGTGAGGATTTCATGCCGCTATTTCAACTCAAAAATAGTACTTAATACAAGACAATATAATAGAGCCTAGGACGAACTTTAAGCTCTGATATCAATTTGTTGCGGACACATGGATAATTTCAATATAATTAATACCTATGAGATTTACTATTTTAGTAATTCCCAGGAAAGATTGGATGAGACACAATCAAGTCCCACTTAATACCTGGTCTCCTTCGACAGAATTTTATTATCAATAAAATTCCCAGGAAAGGCAGGAGGGGTCACAGACCAATCTCAGTTAATTCCAACCTCCTTAGACATACTCTAAAAATATTTCTACCAATAAACCCACTAACAACAAGTATTGAACACTAACAAAATAACACAAATAAATAAATAACAATAAAATAGAAAAAGGAAAGAACACAACAATTAATAACGAAGTTCACCCTATGGCTCCGGTAAGCACTACTTGTAGCTGATCTCTTTAATATGTGAATATAGAAGAGATTACAATTTTGGGATATTCTTAAAACTAAAATAAACGCTCCTATATATAAGGAAATAACACCCCCTCCCTCCAAGGTTTGGTCGATATAGGGCTAAATTAGTGCCACCCACCATCGCCATTCACAAGCAACGCTTGTATGCGATATGGAATTTCTGAATTTACTAAGTTTTGATTTTTTTTTATATGATATGGAATTTCTTTTGTTTCTTTTGTTTCATTTCTAGTTATGCTTTCTTTTCTTTTCTTTTTTGGACTTGCATTTCTATTTATATTCATGTTGATTGTTTGACTTGTTGGTTGTGTTTTTGTTTTTGGTTGTAACCTCACTATGCGATTCTATCTGAGTGGTGGTCTGTATATAAAAAAAAAACATGTTCTCAAATCTCAATATTCTTTTATTTGTCAATTCTGGTTTAAATTTGATTCAAGATTCATTAGGCCACCTCTATTATTAGTCTATTGTTTATTATTTATTGGATTAACTAATCTTTTCGTCCTAAGATTATAGATGAAAATCAAAATCATCCTCAAAGTTTTTTTATTGTCAAAATCGTTCCTAAAGTTTCAAAATGTTTTAAAATTGTTCTTTTTCTAGAATTCTTATTTTTAAGACTAAAATGCCCTTTTATTTTAAATTAAAATGAAAAATTAAATATGACCAATGTAACGTGCCCTTTTGGTCTTCTACTTCCATGACTTCACACACTTCAAGGTGATCACATAATTTCCCACTTTACTCTCTCTACCATACCCAACCTGGCAATCTCCCATTTTTCCATTTCATTTCGTGAAAACATCAAACTCCATCTCAAAATTATAGCTGAAAAATCAAAGAATACATAAACATCCTAATGATTTACATAACCAGGGAACCACAAAAATAGTTTCTTATGTTTTGATGGCTTCTCTGAGTAATACAAATCCATGGGTGGTTCCAAATCCTATTTTGAAAAACTATTCCAACGGATTTGCAGCATGTATTGGCCACAATGGTGTTACATCATAAACTCTCCTCCACCTCCTTCAATCATTCTTGGTGACGATTCAGATAACAATGATACTTTCCCTGGCTTCCATTCTCTCCCCTAATATTTGTTGTAATTGGATTCTTGCCAAGTATTTTCATCTTGGTCACTTACTACACCGTCATCTCAAGGTTTTGGAGGAACAGAGGAAGAATCAATGATCCAAATTATCTAGAAAATCGCAGTAACAATGAAGTTCAAGAAGAGGTTACCCATGATTTTGGTAATGAAGTCTAAGTAAAGTGGTCAAATGTTGCAAGTGCTAATAATAATAAATTAATAATAATGGAGAGAACTTGAATCGACATTTCACTAGTCAAAGAAGATTATGGATTGCTGACATATTGAATCAAGATGATGAAATTGATGATGTGTAGTTTGGATAGAAGAGTTCAGTGAATTGAAGTGAAGGAAGACAAAACTAAATCTGTAATATGTGAATCAAATAAAGAGAGAGAGCAGAGTGGTGAGTGCGAAAAATGGAATAAGGAACACGAAAGGACTTAGAGGGTCACAAGGACAAAATGGTCCAAAGGACGATTTTAAAATATTTTGAAACCTTGGAACGATTTTGATAACAAAAAAACTTAGGGATGATTTTGATTTTCGCTTATAACCATAAGAACCAAAAGAACACTTATCTCTTATTTATTAGTTGATGTGTAATCCTTCCCATCATCCTCATCTTCCTCTCTCTATTGTATCACCCTAATTTTATGATCATCTTCTAACTCCTCACTAACTTCTTTCTCATCATTACTAAAGTCATCATTCAAGATATTTTTACTTTTATCACCTGCACTCTTTTCGGTTGATCTGACTTAAAACTCAAACCCACAGTCATCCAAGTCAAACTCTTTCTCAATCTCGTTGAAAACATATACTCTCCATCCTCACAATCCTCTTCATCATCAACAACTCCTACGTTGTGCTGAACATGCTGCAACTCATGCTCTTCATCACCAGTAGCACCCTCATCAACATCAGCTGGGGCCTCATCCTCATCATGAAAGGAATAGAAGAGAACTAAAGAGAGAGAAACAGAAATGTTCAAAAGACATCAAGACTAATTCCACTATTTTCATTGATTATCAATTATATTCATATTTCTACTACTTATAGTAAAGCTACTAACTAACTAAACTATATTAAATAGACTTTGGACCACTTTTACTTCTTCCACAACCTTGAGGTGTGAAAAAATTAAAAATTCTAATTACAATTAATAAAACTGTAAATTTTAATCACAATTAATAATACTAACAATTAATTAAATATGATGACTAATTATATTTGGGTAAAAAACAAGTATACCCTTCACTTTGTTGAAATACCCACATGCCCCTAACATTTGAAAAAAGTGGACACAATTATTCTTCGATTAGTCCAACCTACGTGTGACCGTTATGAAGATGTGCGATTTGACTATCAACGGCACCTAGCTGTACAGACCAGTCCGTAATAGATAATAGACAACAAAACTAATTAAGGTAATTATTAAATTATATTAAAAATCTAAAGAAAACATAATTAAAATTACAACAATATCCTTATTATTAATGCGCTAAACTTTATTCTTTTTTCTCGTTATTGGTTGGTTAGGATGGTGATATATTAAAGATCATTTAATTAATTATTGAAATTTTACAAGAGTATAATAGAAAAATTTTAATTAAATTCATCTTAAAATTATAAAATAAATAAATAATTTAAAACAAGAATAAAGGTGAAATTGTGCACATAAATTGAAATGGATGGTGTAATATTCAACTACTTTGTTGCATCAAACTTTAGCTTTATTCAATACATAATAGCACCTAAAATCGTTCAAGAGTAAAATCATTCAAGAGTCAAGACATACGTCCATTTTCCCCTTGATTTTTTAGATATATGATATCTAAAAATATTAAAGACATTACAACTTCATCATTTATACATTTAATCATTATTAAGTTTATCGCAACATATTTTTTAAAGATATATCTCAATCAGAGACATGTGTCCGGTTAAAGGTGAAATTTTGTAGTCTTCACAATCTACTTCCGTGAAGAGTTTCTTCCATTCTTCCTTGGTTCTTTCTTTTCCATTATAATATGCTGTTACCACCAAATCCAATTGGAGTTTTGCTTGGGTAGTTTCAGGCTCATCCTGTTTTGAATCATCTATCACAATATCTATGATAATTATTTTCCCTCTTTTATTGTTACTTGAAGAAACAGCATCTTTGCATTTTTTCAATATCTTGATGCAATTATCATCATCCCAATCATGCAAAATCCACTGAAAACAAAAAGAAAACAATTAAAAAATCATATATTATATATATAAAATTTTTAAAAAGTAATAATCTTTACACACTTATTCTTAGATTTGATGAAATACACATACCTTGAGTAGAACTGCATCAGCCTTAGGAATAGAATGAAACATATCCCCTCCAATATAACTCAAATTGTTGCTTCCTTTAAGATTTTTCACAACTTGTGGAAGATCAAAAACTAGGCATTTCAAATGTGGAAACGCCTCAGAGAGATACTTGGCTACCATTCCAGTTCCACCAGCAACATCTACCATTGATTCCAACCCTTCAAAGACAACACCATGATCTCTCAATGCCAAATTTATGATTTGAGAGTCACTAGCAGTTGCATCATTAAAGTATTTCATATGTGCAGGGTTCTTGCTAAGAAAGTCCCAGATATCTGTTAGGGAAATCCGGAAATATAGAAAACAAGAATTTAAATGTTAATATATAGTATACACTTTCATGGCACAAAATAAATTAATAATTTTTTTACGGAAAAAAATTAATTGTACAGTCATGTAGAAAACTCTTCATATTAATTATGAAACATACGTACCTGTACCCAATGCCATGGCAAATGGTGTTTGATTTCCCTCATCATGAACCCACTTCCCAAGTTGTTGGTACGAAGTTGAGACAGTTGGGTCAAGAATAAGGTCAACCATTGGAGATAAACAATGGTCAGTGCCTCTAACAAGGAGCTTTGAGACATAAGTGAGAGCATATGCTTCTTCCATTTCTTCTTGATCTTCTTGGATAATTCTTACTATGTCAAAGAATCCAAGGTGTGCAAGATAACGCATTAAACGGTGCACACCACTAACCTTAGCTAATGGAACTTGTAACTTTGAAACCAACTCATCAAGAGTCATAGGTTGACCATGGTTGTGGATTATGTTTGGTATGTTCATGTCAACACACCACTTAAGGCAAAGAGAGTCTAAGAATGCAAACATGTGTTTGTACAACTTAACTTGACCTTCAAAGATCTCATTTGCTTTGACACCATTGTTAATTTTGTGTGAAGCCATGTCTTTCGATGATTGATTGCAACTTGCAAGTGAAATAATTAGTTGTGTTTGTGTGTGTTGTGATGGTTAATTATTAGCATTTGAATCACCTTATATAGAGTTTGGCTTCTAATAATAATTTGCGTTAAGTTGTCTGCAAACGATTGGACTAAGGAATACAAAATTCCTCTCTACAGTAACTGATTTTTGAGATAAGGTAAAATGAAAAACTCGTTTTTTAACGGATGAGAGCACGTGAGCTCGTAAGAATAAATTAATAGTAATTATTAAGTGAAATAGTTCTTCCACTATATGAATTTGCATTGTAGTAAAATCAACAATCAAGTGAATTATTTAACCGTGGCCATTAATAACATAAAATAATTAATTAAACAAAGGGGGCAACTGATCCGATGCGGATGTCCAAAACATCCGTGGCTATGGAAATCATGTGCCACACGGACAATCATCAAACACGTGTTAGCATTATGCCGCAAGCATTAACTCAACCAGCTAATGGGTCAAAATTTATAACAGACACATACTTCCATACTTAATAATATCACGTATTAACAACTTATTAGATCAGACAAATATTTTTATTAAAAAATAGCTCATAGTAGACCTTCTCTTTTAATGATATTATTTTATATACTAAAATACTAAGGATAAATGGAATGTTTGTTCCATCTTATTTTTCACATGGATTTTATAAAAATATCCAAATTGAAAGAAATGAATTTTTTTAAACTAAAAAAAATTATTGTTGATAAATCATTTTATAAACATTAAATAATAATGTTTTGTGGTTACATTAATATTTGAACTTAGTTAGGCCTTATTAATATCAATTTTTTTTAATAATTAGTTTTAATTATGCATTTTAAGAAATTCCAACATGTATTCTTAAAGCTATAATATTAATTTTCCTTCTCAGTGATCTATGTAACAATTTTAATTTGGTTAGCTGAATTATATTATAATGAAAAAATACTGTTCACATCTTTTTTCTCTCCCATCGTATTTTGACCATGATAAATTTCTAGAATCTATTAACTACTCTCTGAAAATTATATTTTACACTAAAACTAATATTTAATATAAAAGAATAATTTTTCTATTAAAGCAAACAAAAACCCACCATAGCTAGTCTTAAAAAAAGATAAAGTAATAAGTTATAAATGTATAAAATATATGTACCATTTTCTTGAAATTATATTTTATGCTAAAATAAATTTCTACATCATATATATGTCTCTCTTATTATATTTTGCACCAAATTTTAAAAAAATAAAATAACAACAAATAAAATAAAATAAAACAACATAAAATAAAAGTTACCAATTATCATTTTTTAAAAAGAAACTACTAGTTAATGTTTGAAAAATTATAGGTAACCAATAAATCAACCAAAAAATCTGATTTTAAAGGAGAGTATCCGAAACGTTAAAAATAGAACATTCTATAGCATACGATCAAGAATTTTTTTGAAAATCAAATATATATATATATATATATATATATATATATATAGAACATTCAAAATTTAAAAAATAAAAGATTCAATTTAAATTATTAATTAATATTAACTAAATTTTTATTTATGATTACTCTTAATGTTTTGAATCGAGTAACATATTATAAAGCATTCTATTTATTAAGGATAAATATTCATGTAACATGTTGAGAATTCACAATAACACGTGTCTCATGATTATTGGAACTAGAAGATTGTCCTACACGTTTTGGATCCACATGTTAGCCGCCTCCCCTTAAATAAAATCCAAATTGAGTTGGTCTCTCTAAACAAAAGGTAACAAAAATGTCATTTAAAATGTTTCTAAGGTCAAGTAAACCCTATAAACACGTGACAAACATAGATATGTTAGAAAATAAGCTTCTAAAATATTATAAATATTATAGAACTAAAGCTATAATAAAAAAAACAAGAGAAAAACAAGGGAGAGAGCTAGAGAGAAAGAATATGAAATTCTTATTGATTTCTGGATATGAAAAACTTATGAAATCATAGCCCTATTTATAGTAAAAGATTTACTATTACATGAAAAGGAATGA
>JASCZI010242449.1:0-12215 GCA_036250425.1 Stylosanthes scabra | reverse complement strand
AAAAAAAAAAAAAAAAAAAAAAAAAAAAAAAAAAAAAAAAAAAAAAGAGGGCACAAAAACCTGTTCTAAATAATGAGCAAGCTAATATTATAACTATGAACTAAGAAATATACAGAAAATATTTAAACAGAATACCAAAAACAAAACCCCATGAATTGCATTGGAAAGACATGAAGTTGACCAGCCTTTGGGATCGAAAGAAAAAATGAATTAGTGAAATCGAAGAAACTTGAAAACCTAGTTTCTTTAACATAATCCTTTCAAATCAAACAGATAAACATTTCAATGCTCTAAAATTATTCGGTGACACAGTGATGACAAATTTGTAAATTTTGATACAGCAGACTTTTGGAATGCTTAATTGTATTAAAACAAGCATTTAACAATTTTTACATACAATACACACAACACACAAACAAGATAAAGATATGAAAGCAAACTACCTAATATTAAAAGAAACATGAGCTCCTGCCTTTGCTATAATCTCAATTAGTTTGTCATTAACAGGACTTTTCTGTTCCAACAACATTTGAAACTGCATTTCCAAGCCTTTCAGCATTGTAGGGAAAATTCTGACAATAGCCTGGTTTAAAAAATACGTCAATACCACAGTCTAAATATTAAAAAAAAATTAAGTAGATGTAAAATAATTCATGTTCATAATTCTCTATTATTTCTTTCCTAACTACATTAACATAGAGACTAAGACCCTTGTAGAGGGATATCTCAACACCCTTCCTAGGTCCTCGTGGCTTAACCAATAAGGCAAACCATAAAAAAAATAAAAACCCATTAACCAATTTTTCACCAGTTTGATCCATAACCTCCAGCAATACCAAGATAAATGGAAATATAAAACCTAGCATATGAAAATATTAAAATTGATATAGTGAATCCATGATAGAAACTTGCGAGATCAGTTGTAAGGAGATATCTTCCCATTGTAACAACTATACTGCTAATTATGAATAACAGAGTTAGTTTAGATTCATCATTTACCCTCCTTTGATAAGGCAAATAACTCTTCAAAGATGTTTTAAAATGCAGTGTAAAACAAATTTACACATACCCAGTCATGTACAGCCATGCCAACAAAGATGTTTGATTTAACTTCAAGTATCTTGAAAGTTTTAAGAACACTAATATCTAGTTAGATGATAGTATAAAACACTTTTGAGTTGCATTTAAAAGCTACTGATGGTTAAGAATTTTGCACATTAAGAAATAGTCACTAAAATTACTTATGTACTTTTGCTGAAACAAAAATATGGACCCATTTGGCAACTTATGGAGAACAGTATCCAAAAATATCTGGTAGTGGCCCATGATGCTTGAGAGCAAATCAAGTGTAAACTGGTTGTTGAACAAAATCAAATCAAATGAGAGGAAGAACTAGTTAATAGCAATAATTATGTCGTCTACACAGACCCAAAAACATAGGTAGTACTCCCTGTTGAAAGGGTATAAAATGGTTGTAATGTCCCCCTCCCCCAGCACACACACACACAGAGAGCCCAAAAATAATAATAATAATAATTAAATAAAAGAAAGTAGTAACTTTAGTTACCAGAAGAAGATTCATGGAAGAATCCTCCAAGTGATTATTTCCATTTTGGTTATTCAACAGATAATATAAGATATACTGGACATGCTCTGAGCTGAAAATGTTATTTGAACATCTGGAGAAGACTGATAGCAGAAATTCATAATATGGATGCTTGTCTCCAATCAATCCCAGCAGAACATCCTGTGAAAGAAACAAAACAAGACAGAAAAAATGGAAAGAAATGAATATTAAAAGATGAAGTAATAAACACATAGGAAACAATAATTATGAAAAACACTATGGGTTTATATCACAGATGTAAGAAATCTAACCCCGAGTAGCTTCCTACACAAGCTATTGCTACAGACATTCAATACTCTCTCTCTTTCACACACACAGACACACGCACTATGATTTCCTAATATGGCATTGGTATCATAAGCTCCCAAAAGTGCTTATGCATCGAGCAACAATTATTTAATAAAAAATCCTCCATCATCGGTGACTCCACCTCCAATGCCCACACATTCCCACAAACTTGAAAATAATAACATTCTTCTATGGCGCCGCAAAGTTCTTGCTGCCATCAAGAGCTACTATATATACAGCCTAATTGATTGGTGTACCACTCACCTTGACCAGTATGACTAACCAAAGGCAACACTTGGGAGAAGAAGTACGGGAAATGGTCATCACTTGGCTCACAGTGTCAATATGGCTGAGGTTATTTCAGTCTCATTATCAACCATGACTTTATTTTCCAAGCCTACAAGAAGCTCGAGCTCTACTTCTCAAAGGCTTGAGCTCATGTTTATCAACTCAAGATGGAGAACAGCAACATTGCGAACACCTCACAACTAGTGAACAAGTACATCCTTCAGATTCATGCCCTCGCCAATGCTCTCGCATCCGCTGGAAGTACGATTTCCAAACAAGAGCATGTTTCCACTATTCTAGCTGGCCTTTGTAGCAAATATGATGTTTCTGTTACTACTATCAAGACCAGCTCTAATTCCCACTCCATTCCTAAAGTTGAAAAGCACATCACGACTCACGCAGCAAGAGTAGAGAGCAATGCTAAGCGCCTCTCAGTGCTATCGCTCCAGGCTCACTTTGCTTCAACAGGTTCGAATTTTGCTGGTCAACTACAAGCTATGGTTATTTTCAAAGTTGGCCATATTGGCACTTTGGCAGTATTTAAACAAAGATTATTCTGTGAAATTTTTAGGAAAAACCTCCTCAGTTCATAGTTTTATATATACACTGAACTACATTTCTGCAAAATTGCTATCTCAAAAAAATGGAAACAACAACAAAACCTTATCTCACTAAACGGGGTCAGCTACATAGTTCAAGCGAAGCCATTGTGCCCTATTGTGTATCATGTCTACAATGAGATCGTTTACACATAGATCTCCTTTGACTACTTCGTGTATGTCTTATTAGGTCTTCCTATTCCTTTCGCCACCTATCTATCTTCCATCTAGTCCACCGTCCGAACTATGCTTTGTCAATCTTCTCCAAACATGTTCAAACCACTTGGGACAAGATTCTACCATCATTTCAACAATAGATACTACTCCAAATTTTCCTCTTATATCCTCGTTCCTTATTCTATCCATACGACTTTATCCGATCATCCATCTCTAAGCGTCCTCATCTCTACCACACTAAGATTATTTTCATGCTCACCTTCAACACTCTGTTCCATATATATATATATATATATAGCTGGTCTAAATGGCATCGCAATAAAATTTACTCTTAAGTTTTAAAAGTACTTTTTTGTGATATATAAAACTAGATGTCACTTTAACCATCCTGCTTGAATCTTATGTTTTACATCCTCCTCTAACCTCTATTTTTCCGTTGGAAAACCTCACTATTTTTTGTCCTTAATGCACTTAACCCAAAGACTGAGAAACACCCTCATATGATAAGTAATCTACACACTTTTAATGATAGGTCTTCAAGAAAAGTTGTTGTTTGGGATAAAGTTAGGTGTTTAGCATCTATATGGTGTATGGTTTTGTCAAAGGACTTCCCCTCTCAAACATAATGAGAGATTAGAAAGCTGCAAATCATTAAAGTTTGTATTTTTTATTTTAGTAAGTATTTCTTTTGGTTTGGGAGGAACTATGTTCCTCTACTCCTTTGTAATGTTCCCTCAATACCTTAACGAAATTCTTTCTGTTGTCATTATATATATATTTAAAAAAAATAAAAAAAAAAAAAAACACCTGAATAATGTTAACCAAGAACTGTAATTGGATATACCAGAAAACATACTCGGTTGGCTTGTCTAACTGTGAAAGTCTGTTTCTCCAACAGTTGTTCAATTGATTTAAACAACTTATTATCCTTAGTCAGGTTTAAACTGCGAAGGCCCTCTTCAGCCTTGTGACAATCTGGGAAGTATTCAGCCATTGCTACCAGAATATTTTCAATATTCTTATGTTCGTCTTCAGAATCAACTCCCTGAAAATATGTTAAAAAGAATAAAAGATCAATCATGATCTGAAAGCACAGGAGCTGTCTAAAGTATTATGACATCAATCATTTAAGTTCTAAAGTATTAACTATCAACAACAAAGCATTATGCCATTAGGCAGGATCAGTTAAATGGATCAAACGTCATAATGCCCTATCATAGAGCATATCTTTGTTCAAAAAAGTACATCTACATATGTCAACCCCTTTAGAGATAAGATAGCCGTTCTTAGTGGCATGTTCCGGTTGATGCGATATCCTGGGACCTCTCATCACTAAGTTTGACCAGACACTGGGGGTCAAGTGGCTATAATAGACAAGACACGGGGGTAGCTTGACCTGACACAGACACTGGGGGTAGAGGCTTAGAAAGACACATGGGCAAGTGGCTTTCAAAAAAATCCAAGTCTTATCATCTACGCCTGTATTCAGACTAATAGAACTTCAAATGAGACAGTACCCTAATCTGCCCGGTAAGGCAATAAATTACCAAAAATATAGTACTTCAATAAAGCACTTCCATCTGCCCGTGGAGGCAGTAAGTCCATATTTCAAGGTTCACCACAAAACAGAATGTACAACCATTTGTACTTGAACCTCTTGTCCTCTTCTAATGTGGATTTACTTAATATAACTACAGCTGAAAAGGAGAAATATGCAATAAAATATTATAAAAAACAATGCATGAGCAGAACAACATTTCTTAGCAAAGTTCTGTAAACAAAGTACAGACTGCAAAATGAAAACATATCTACTGAAAAATGGAAATAAAGTATCCCAAGAAAACCAAAAATAATCCAACAACAATATTTGGCTTTATTATTATATATTAATATTACATTCAATGAGGAATTTGGAAATGCACCAAAATAGACACCCATAATTTTTGTTCATACATTAATCTGCTTAATGCATTACCCAAATCCCCGGATAAATAATACTTTAATATTCTTGTTGGGGGTGATTTGAGTACAAGAGTTAGGACCTTGGACTTGGGAAGTTTGTTGTAGGGCACAAAAGGAGGCTTGAATCTTGGGAATCTAGTGTCTACAAACACTATATTGCCAGCGAAATGTCTATGGACATTTCCTTGAGAGCCTCACATATGCATCATGTTTTCTGGAGTAAGTATGGCATGGAAAAGAATGGTAAGGGATGCTAATTCTACTACCCATACAACTTCTACGCTACCTTTAAACCTTTGCTTACCACAAGTGATGGTTCACATTTTAACATTTTAGAAAACCATTGAATAGGAGACTCATCTTTTGTTCTAACCTTTACTCATTGTTCTTAAACTCCTTATCACCTATCTTCCTCGTGAAACTCCTCAATCCAAAACTTCTATACTGAATAGGATTCTACCTATTGTTGGGATGTCTACCCTTTTCATAGCTAAATGATACAATCCACTAAATTATTCATTCTTTTCTCCATTGATAATATTCATGTGTCCTCCAACCAAGATAAAAAGGTGTTTTCTATTGATTCAACTGCCTTGTGTAGTTGTAAATCTTATTTGAAGTTCCTTACTACTTAAACCTAACCTCTTTCAACCTTGATAAGTCCATCTAGAAGTTCAAAGCTCCCTCCAAACTCAACTCCTCCATTTGGAAAATGGTGTTTAACAAAATTAGTAGCAATGACAATTTGAACAGTTTTCTACCCTAATGTCGAGTTATGTGTAGGGAAAATTCAAAATCAAAATCTTATCTGTTTTTTGTATTGTCTTATGCCTAACTTTATGGGATACTTTGATTGGTAGCTTTGGTGGGTGTTGGCAAAATCTATGGCAAAGCATATTATACACCACGGTATGGAGCATTTCATTAGAGCCAAATTCACACACCATTTAGATTTTTGGACAACCAAATTTCATGGGATGAGATTTAATGTTTAGCCTTATTTTGATGTAAACCTGAAAATGTTTTCAGAGGACAAACCCCAACAAACATGATGAGAGATTGAAAAGCTACAATTCATTGATAGCTTCCTTTTTCTCTCTTGTAAGGAAGATGTCTTATCCTCCCATCTTCTCGTATCATTCCTCTCCATCTTAACAATATTCTCTTATCAAAAAGGAAAAGCTGCAATAGGGCCTCATTAAATGAAAGGTACATAGACATCACATCAGTGCATAGGAGGTAATTCAAATATTCAATCCAAAGCATGTAAACAGCATATAGGCCAAATAATGATCAAGACATTGCTATTGTTCCATTTTGTCATACACAAGTACAAAATAAATTCAATCTTCATAACTATATCATGATCTTAAATACATTTGTATTAGAAGCTACTTATTTTCCACATCGAGATGTGTCACTCAGCAATTACAAACAGCATCTACACCAGAACTGTTACTTATTAATTTGCTTTCAATGCTTCTATACTACTTTCACCCACTGGTATTTTCACAACTTTGTATCTACCTATTTCTAAACACTAATCGTAAAAGAAAACAAGACTAAAGTCTAAAGTCATGCCCCACATTCAATCATTGTAAATGTAATTCAGTATTTGTACCTTCAATTTCTTTCTCATAGCCAGATAATTTTTCATTTCACTTTGTAGCCTGAAAAACAAGTACAACTTGTAAGTAACACTGCATTTTCATCCTGTTCACCATAGTGCATTGGTTAGTACCTTCTTTTTTGAGTCAAAATAGTAATCAGAGCCTTTTCATGACGAAAAGTGAAAAGTGAAAACATGTGCATCCAGTGGTTTGTCCTTTCCACTATAGGAAGGTTCTCAGGAAACAAATCATCAGCAAAAACAAATTCCATGTTCTGTGACCTGAAAATATAAGAAACATTTTATAGTCGACAAACAAGCTCTATTTTTTCTTAGTTAATTAGCAATCTAGAGTACTTAAACTCACCCAAATTCCTTGCAATCTTTATCATAGCAAAGCAACATAATTTTACATGGAATCTGCTCAAAGTGATCGCTAATTGTCATGCTGCCTTTCCAACATTCCATGCTGTAATCTTGATATACTTCAATCATCTTCTTTAAGGCCCTCTTTCTAACGAATATCTGGAAAAGCATTTGTATCAGTCAGGATTCCTGTATTTGCTCTTCAGCAAGAAAAAAGTATTCAATGGCACGTGCCTTTTTATCCCGAAGTCTTTCAGTGGCTTGAGATATTAGTTTGGATGGAACAAGTTTCAAGTTTGACCTGGAAATATCACAGGCAACAAGAACTGCCTGCATTCTCACTCGGTCATCAAAGTCTAGCAACCGGTCTTCAACAGCTGCTGCTTGGTTGAAGGGTTATCATAAGTTAATTTCCAGAGGGAAGTTGAATAACGTACATGGAACCAAAATGCTTTATGGCAATAAAAAATAAACAATGACAAGAACATATGTCAAGCAGCTTACAGATAATTTTATCTGATTCTGCCCCATAAGGTTTGGCCACATAAATAGCTTTTGAACACTGTAGAGCACTAATCCTTACATCCACAGATTTATCTGAAAATCTTTCTAAAAACTCCACAAAAAGATCATGATACTTCTGTGCAACAAGCTGCTCAGAAAGTGCAAAAAGCTTGCCAACCAAATTAACAGCTTTTATCCGAACGTCAACCTGATCAGCCTAAGAAGTGGGTTGAAGAATTGTATTTTGAAAAAGAAAAACGGGGGGCATCAATTCATCAATTCATATGAAGAAAATAAATATAAGTGTCAAAAACGGATGAAGTGGATATACCAACAATTCCTCAATTAAGCTTGGGATCACAGCAACTAGCATTTGAGGTGCACATTGAAAAACTTTGAATATGATTTCATGATATGATTCTTTAAGCTCACTGACCATAGCATCTCTGGCATGTATACAGGATATAAGAAACCTACAAACTAGGGAGTTCAGTTCATCCTCTTCTGCACAACTTTTGATGACTGATGCAGCTAGTTGATAAGCAGCAGAAGTTGTATCCTATTGTTCGGTAGTAACAGCCAAGTGAGATTATGAAACAAGCCATTTTTTATTTAATTAAAAAGAAATATGTTTTGGATGGAAAAATGAAAAAACCATGACATCTGCCCTTCTACTCTATAATTAAGAGCAATTATACAAGCAATTAAGGTGGACATCCGGCATCAAAGTATTCAATAACTACTCAATGATAAATTTTGCCCAACATTACAGCCCGTGCATTAAATTTAGCCTTAATATAAGCTGCTTCAACTGATGTTAACACTTGAATTCAACTATGCGAAAGCATCACTGGCGAGGAAACAATTGAATGAAAATTCAAGCATAATTCTACTACAGTACTCCATAAAAATTAGCTCAACTGAAGCATGCTACTGAATAAAGCATCAATATAAGCTACATCAACTAATGTTACACAGCTGCTGTTAATATTTTAACAAGGCTGTGTTCATCTATGTAATAGCTAGCTTTTAAGGTGTGGTTCCACTTTCTTTAGGAACTTAACAAAAAGCCTGTGTGTACATGTTATTCATATTAATTCCATTAACACAACTCTCCAAATAATGATTTAACATTACAGGAAACTTTGCACTACCAAATAGGTCTATGGAGGTCGAAAGAGGTTGTATCCAAAGCTAAAAGCATGTTTTACTGTAAAAAGATATTAGAATGATTGAATGAATATATATTAACGAGGCATGAACATAAAACATTATACCTTTTTCGCCTTTATAAGATTTTGCAAAATCACTTCCAACAGTTGCTGAGAAGCATCCTCACTCTCATTCAATAAGTTTAGCATTATAGAAGACATGGAATAAATCAAACTATCATGGTTATCATCGCTGCAAAGAGGAATGAATTAGATTAACTGTCATTAACTCTTACAATATAATTAACAATCATAGACGCACATAAAATCTGTTAAAAAAATTACTAAAGTAGTGGATGCTGCATGGGATAAAGCATCAAAGGTCAAGAACTACAAAACTCTTAACCACTTCATTCTATCACTATATCATAATGTTAACCTGGATAATACATGACAATATAACAAGGCCTAAATTATTACAAATTACAAACTTAAATAGCACACAAAGTGATCCAATAAAACACCTAAATAAAAGGAGGGTGAAAGGAAAGGTAGATCTCAACCTCACAACAGAGAAGAAAATATTGAACATCTCAAGAACCAAATCTATGCAGTCAATCTCCAGCATTATCACACAACACCTTAATTGAGCCACAGTGTCCAATAGTTTAACCCTTTTTGAGAAGTAAGGGCTTGCAATATCAGCAAGATCAGCAAACGAATTAACAATGAGTTTAAAAACCTCCTGAAATTGAATGAGAAATACATCTCCAATAAGCATAAAAGAGAGAGTACAATTCATGCCTGAACAATAATAATAATACAAATTGGGGGTTAACCGGATAAGGGATCCCCTATACAAACACAAAACAACAACAACAACAACAACAATAATAAATATGCATGAGAAAGTCTATGGAACCAATAGAGTTGGTAGCCCATAGTAGCCAATAGCCTTTTTTTTCTCTTTCTCCTTCCCCTTTTTCAACTCCACTATCTCTCCAATTAAATTTATTGGCTCCCTAACATTGGTTCCGTAGCATTGTTCAATATGCATATATTTGAATTATTTTATGCATGATGGGTACCCTTAAATACTTGTCTTCAAAAGGTGGTTCTGGTGCTTTGACTCTGAAAAGTTCCATGACACAAATAGCAACCAAAAGCCGAACATCCTTATCAGGATGTCGAAGCAGGCCACGACAAAGGGCATCCACCAGCGGGTTCAAAGCAGCTTCTTGTTTCTTAGCAGCTTGTGCTTCTTTAGCGTTTCGCGGTTGAGGAGACTGCTCTAACTTACACAAAGCATTTACAGCTTCCTGTTCAAGCGCAAAAAGTTAAAATACCATAAAATAAACAAAACCATATAACAAAAAACTCCTCATGTTAACTTGGATTACTACTATCAACTACTTGTTTTCTAAAGCAAGGTAAGAAAATTAAGTGTTTTTGGTTTGTGTTTTCATATTATGTGCTTTCATTTTTAATATTGTCTGTTTTCAGGATTTTGTGGAGAGAGAGAGAGAGACAGAGAGAGAGAGAGAGAGAGAGAGAGAGAGAGAGAGAGAGAGAACAAGAGATAAATGAAAACATAATTTTACTGTTTTCATAGTTTTCTCTTTCTCCTTGGCAAAATCATGGAAATAGAAAATACTGGAAATGAAAGAGCTAACGAAACGTTTCAATATACTACTTTCTTATAATGCCATACGCGGAAATAGCATGGATTAGCACTTCCGAAAAACAAGAAATATCAACCAAGCAAGAATTTGAAAAGAAAAATGGACAGAAAGGGGGAAAAAAAAAAAAAGAAAATGAAGCACGCATGTCGAGTAGAGAATGACGGATGGAAGATGAGGCTTACTCGAAGCGATTTGACAATGAAATCCTTGTTGGGACGAGTTCGGTGGACGAGTTGAGTGCCGATTTCAGAGACGATTTGCAGCAAGGGTTCGTCCATAGGGATGATGCGAATGTTATGAGAAATTCTCAGTCTCGGAGCAAACTAATTAATCACCTGATGCATTCTTAGACATCCTGCTCAGAACAATTAAAAGTTCAATTTCTTGATGCATTCTTGAAAAATGTCCAAAACTCAAACCAACTCAGACTCATTCAGTAGCCACAATCTAGAATCATCAACAGAGTAACAGCCATAACAGAGAATCGATTATGAAATTATTAGCGCTGAAAGAGTAACAGAGTAAGTAACAAAAAGGTAACTAACAGCCATACAAATGCTGATTCTAATTTTGAAAGAGATGTGATGGAGAGATGGAGAGTGAAGATGTACCCGAAGGAGAGGGACAGGGAGAGAGATGAAGCGGAAGAAGCAGAAAAACAGGCGATGATGGAGTACCACCGACCACTACTCCACTAGCGTAGAAAACACGACGGCGAACGGGAGGGGGAAGAAGCAGAAGCAGAGAAGCGGCGAGCACAGGAGCGGTTGCCGGAGAGTGTCTCCGAGGGTTTAGGACTGAAGAGTTTTCTGGTGAAATCGGATTTTGATACTTAATTTACCGATTTAAAAATTTAGATTATCATGAAAATTGGTTTTGGCGGTTTTACCAATTTGGTTCATAAAGCAAGAACCCGAATGACTAGTTTTTTTTTCTCCCAAGAATTCTCCAACCCGGACAGATGTAGATCTGATCCAACGTGAGCCAACAATTTAAATTATATCTTTTATTTTTTTAGGTCTTGGATGTTTGGTCTCTATTGTTGGTTGCGTTAAATTTCAGATATTTTATTTATAAAAAAGTTATGAATATTCCACTAACTTTTATTTATTAGAATATTTTATTTTGTGATGTTTTTTACAATAATGCTAGATAACCAATAAAAGTTCAGCCAACAACTTAAATTAGATGTTCTATTTATTTAGGTTTCTGTTTTTAAAAAATACAAAATTAATTGATTATTGGCTACTTTTTATTAGTTACCAATACATTCTCTTTTTCTTATTATATTCAATCATGTTAGATAACCAATAAATTTTTAGCCAATGGTAATCAACAAGAGTTAAAAGCCCAATAAAATAAGAGAAGCTCAATCTATAAAAGATGAAACCCAAACAAATAATAGTATTTTAGGTTTGTTGGTTAATATTAGTTACCAAAGTGTTATCAAAATGTTGGTTACCTAGACTTTCTCATTATCATTATTTTGTTTATTATTCGTTTAAATGACAAAAATATATGAATTTATTTTAGAGTAAATACTCAAATTACTTCTTGAGGTTTTTAAAATTAAATACTTCAGTTACTTGGTATGATGTTGATTATGAAAGCTTGCAGCTGCTTTGTGATAAGTGTGATTACTATGGTCACTCTTCCAATGAGTGTTCAAAGGTTAAGATTTCTTCTTTGAATGAACTGCCTCATGTGGTTTTCCTTATGATGGAAAAACTTAAAAAATTACCACTAAATCTACCAAACCCACCGCAGCGGCCGGTACGGCGGTAGTGCAACCGGAAATAAGTCCATTTCAAATTTTTAAATTTGGAAACAATTCGGTTACAAAAACTGCACTTGATCAAAAACTTGATGTATATTCGGCAAGTATACCGAATCGCACAAGTAATACCACGGTGAGTGGGTATCGTTCCCACGAGGAATAAAGGAATAAGCAATACTACCCTT
>JASCZI010242446.1:436-11352 GCA_036250425.1 Stylosanthes scabra | reverse complement strand
AGACATGCCCTTCCACCTGGATATGTTTTAAAATCTCAAATGAAGGCTTTGTTAGAGGAAGAAAGTGAAAAAATAACAATTGAGGAGGAGATAGAAAATCAGGTGAAACTTTTTTTTCTGCAATGAGCTATGTCACTGAATTTTCTGCATTGGGTTATCTAATAGAAGGTTTTATCATGGTTTAGCGAGCCAAAGTAGAAACTACAACTCCTATGACCCCTGAATTATTCATGCAATGGAAGAAGAAGAAAATAGAAGAAAGGGATGCCAATTTGGCTTTACAGCAGGCTGAGAGGGCCAGGAATGACCGCATGAGGTACATTCCCCTTTTATTATTTGTAGTTTTGTTATTAATAAAACAGTTAATGTGTGTGCATTACTCCTGAGGGGGAAAAAGTGAAAAATAAAGGAGCAGCATGCTCAACATGTTTGAATAGGAAGTTACAGTTGGTTATAATGGTTGATGATCTTTATGCTTGGTTGTTTTGCACTATCATGTTACATTGTTTCCCTCTCCTTTTGCAGTGGTCGTGAGCTATTTTTGGCGGATGCTAGCTTGTTTGTGGATGATGCCGAAGCATACGAGAAGTACCATAGGGAACCAGAATCTGATGACACCGAACAGAAGGTACAGTTTTTGTTCATGTACTTCCTATCCACAATTTTTTTGAGTTATCTGATGTGTATATGAAATTTGAGATGCATCCCTATGAATGCAAGTCTGGGCATTATGTTGGGAGTTCATTCTTAGTATGAGAATATTATGTTTGACGTCTAACCTCTTTGATTCTCAGACCAGCGTACTCTTTTGTGTTCTATAGGAGAAATATCAAGAAAGAATGACTCTGTTGTACACTTGTATGAGAAATAAGAAAAACAAAGTTGACCCTTCGATTAAATTGGGTGGCTGAGAATAAATTCGTATGAACTATAAAGACCAAGATGTGACTTTTCGCTTAAAGTTCATCACCTCCCTTAATCCACCCCCATACTTGCAATCATATTTGGTTTCGTTTATTGAATCTTTTGTTAGACTTTGTCAACGAGGTGATATGATATCCATTTGGGGATTGCACCAGGTTTTGTGTGTGTTCTTTTTTTTTATTTTGGCGTGGCGGGGGGAGGAGTTGCAGAGGTCCCAATCGTGCAGTGTTCAAAGTCCTGGAGGAGTCGTTGTCTTCCACTAGTCTTGTTTAATAATTTGATGTGGGGATATCAGTGACACCAAGGAGGTCTATACAAGGGGAACTATACTAACTTTAATATGTGCCAGAAGCGTTCATTTCAATTCTTCTTTTTTTTTTTTTTTTTTTGTGAGAAGTTGGGGAGGTGGGGGAAGGTGCACTTTCAGTAAGAATATTTAGTCTCAGCCATACTATTTAACTTTATGGCCAAGATTACTTTTCTTATTTCACCATATAACAAATCATTCTCGCCTAATACATTATACATCTGATGCATGTGTGTTTTTATGTGTTTTCTATCATCGCAACTTAATTAAAAAACAAAAAACTTCGCTTTTGCAAGTTTTATTTTTCAAGCTTTCTTTTCTTTTGACCAATAGAACTTTGGTTATGGTCGGGTTTCACTGTAGGGTGTGCCTTGCACCTTCCATAAACTCCCAACTCCCTGACGAAGAGGGGTTTCATCTGCACTACCCAAATTGTCGAGTAAGACCATTGTGATGTTTTGTAGTTGGTACACCAGTTAACTACTAATTTGGCATTTCAAAAATTAGATTCTTGACAAAATGACCCTTCAAAAGAAAGAAATGAATTTTGGCCCTCCAAAGAAAATCTCAATTTGATAAAATGCAGTAAATATTGTAAAACATACTTGAGAAAGGACTCTAGAGTTTAGATTTCGACGAGGTTTTCTACAAACTTTCTTAGAGAAGTTAGATCTTTTCGTCCTCCACATTTGGTAATTTTATACTAAGTGGATTTCTTTTCTGCGATTGTTTATTTATTTATTTATGGCTTTACGTGAATGAAGTATGATATAGAAGCAGGTCAAAACTCAACCGGTGCCTTCACTTTCATTTATGTTTTTACATCTAACAAGTTGCCTTCTTGAGAGAATCCAGGAAATTTTTGTTTTCCTTAGGTCATGAAACTATGTGATGAATAATAAATTGTAGCCAATTTAGAAAATGGCTACAATAACATGTCTTCTTTATTCCCCATCTTGAACGCCAGTCGGCATACCATAATCAAATGCTCCTGGAATAGCATATTTCTTGTTGATATGATTTTAGGGACAGATAATAGCCTGCATGCTAACTATCTTATTTCAATTGCCTTTCTTCATTGAACGCATGGGTAAATAATATGCTTACGTATTGTATTGACTGTGTTGTTGGCTAACATGTTAGCTCAATTACTCTATAATCCATTTTGCTAATTGTTGGTTTCAACTTTAGGCCAATGGGAATTCTGCTCAAGATGGTCCCAGCACGTCCACGGCTAGTGTTGATGCTGAGGATCCTGATATTGATGTTGATGACGACGATGATGAACTAGATATGGATGAGTTGAATGAATTGGAAGCAAGCTTATCAAGGACATCAATCCAAATAAAGGAGTAAGGAGCTGAAGTATGATTCTGAGAATTTGGTCATAACACCCTCAATGTGATATTTTCATGCCTCTGGTGCTTGATAGAGCATTTACCTGCCATTACCTTCTGTCGCCTTTTGAGGAAGTCGTTTGAATGAAGCCTTTGATGATAATGAAATTATTGTTCTCTATACTTTTGGTATGAATAATTGCCATTGCCATATAATTGAGCTCCATGTAGTTTAGATCTCTCATCGACCCCACTAACAATTCTGTGTTTGAACACACGGTAGTGTTTGACAGATCTTGCCAGTTTTGTTCCTGAGAATTGTTACGGAACTTCCTTTTTTTACTTTACGTTACACTCCGGTTTCTGTGGTATCTGGTTTGTGTGTGGGGCGTTCAATTCCAACGTGCTTAGGTCTCTATAACAGATGATTAATATAGATGTTGGTTAAATAGTCAAATTACAGGGTATAAGAAGAAAATAATCTGCCATGAAACATTTTGTCCCATACCCATGGTAATTAGAGAGGAGAAAGATGGCAAATCCTTTGCCTCTTAAAATGCCACTATTCTTTCTTGGAGGAACAAGAGTGAATTTGTTTGTAATGGGTGTGTGAGTGTGTAGGGAAATTCAAACCTTATATATATATATATTGAATTTATGATAAATTATTTTACATTTATGTTAAATTTAGTAATTATTGTGATAGATTATGTTAAATTTATGTTGTTTTATATGTTTTAATAGTTAATAAGTTGAATTTGATTGTGTTGAATAGTTTGTATTGAATTATGTTGAATTGTTATAATTAATTGTGTTATATTTATAAAATAGTTTGTTAAACTGACACCCATAGATATCCACGGATAAACGACTCACTATAAATTATAATACTATGGAACTAATATGCATTAGTAACTTATCATATATTTTTTTCCCCATTGGATTTTTAATTTTCTCCTACAAATTTTACAGTCAAGCTCGGTATCATTATTTATGTTGTGACTTGGAAAAGTACATGGCATAATAAGTTAATAATATGGAAACTGTATATAGTGTCGTGGCTTGGATGTAGTTTAGATCTCTCATTGGTCCTACTAAACTATTCTCTGTGTTTGAACACAAGGTAGTGTTTGGCAGATCTTGCCTAGTTTTGTTCCTGAGAATTGCTCCTTGCTAGGGACCTTCATTTTTTACTTTACGCTTGTAACTGAAGCATACGTTGTGGTGACCGTTGTTTGTGTGTGGGAGCGATTTTCAATTCCAACGTGCGTAGCTTTCTATACAATAACAGATGATTAATATAAGAAGAAACAATCTGCCATGGATCTCACTACGTAGTTTCTTGGCTTGGATGATTGCAAGTTCTTTGCTCGTGTTCCAACTTGTGGGTTGCCATTCCAATTGAAGCTACCCTGCATTTTGTCCATCTATTGATATCCATGATTATTAGAGAGGAGAAAGAACAAGTAATAGAAAGAAATCTTATAGATTTCTAATTAAAATTATGAAATTGAGAATTTTTTTTTGGGCATGATAAAATTGTTAGAAGTTACTATAGTATATTAGCATGCAGTTGATATCTTGGGCATAAGTGCCTGTGGAGCATGTGGCTCATATAGCACTTCTTCCTTGCTGACCAGTGCTCCCTTCTTCTACCATTCTGACGAGCAAAAAAAATCACTAATGTTTTGTGACTTAGGCACAATGAGCTAATAATATGGAAACTGTTTGCATGGTTGGATAATAGTGTCATTATGGAACGGATCCTTGCTTTTAAGACCGGAGAAGCCTAAAGATAGAGTGTCAAACGGGCTAGCCCCGCCCCGCCCCGCCGAAAGCCCGCCCTGCCCCGCCTAACGTGGTGGTCTTGAAATCTCACCCCGTCCCGCCTAATGGCTGGCTAGCGGGTTGACGGGCTAAGCCCGCCTAACTTTTATTTTAAAAAAAAAAGGAAAAATAATTAATTTTTTATTAAAAAAAGTTTAATTTCACAAATATTTCAATAATCAATCATATTGAATTGAATATTATGCAAAATATCTAATTAAATATTATTTTCTTAATATAATTTTATAAAAAATCTAATAAATTATACTATTTTTTACTAATTAAGTAATTAATTTTCTAATTTTTAAAAAATAGCGAAAATATTAGGCCCGGCGGGCTAGTCCGTCCCGCTCCGCCGAAGCCCACCAAAGCCCGCGGACTAAACGGGACATGCTAGGCATGTTTGATTATCATGGCGGTCTTTAATGCAGGGGACCGACTAGTGTCCACCTGCAATAGGACACGTGTTTTTCACACTACGATCACTTAGAACAGTGGTAGAGAATTAGGAGTAGCATTGGATATTGATTTTCATTTTTCAATGTTAGTGCCTGTTTACATTAACACTCCCAAAACCTCAGCTAATTGTAGATCACTTTCAGCTTATGAAGAGGGACATTGATTACTTATGTTAAACAAAAATTTCTGTGGAAACAAAAATAATAATAGTTAGTTGTTATATATATCTCTACTGCTTTAAAAGGTGATCACTTCACTTGATTGGTGCAAGAATGGTAAACAGCAAAAGAAAAAAACAATTATAACTTCACCCACGAGTGAAACTTTTTTTTGAAAAGAAAAAAAACAGTTTTGGACTACGATTTGAATGGATTAAGGAGATAAAATAGAAATAATTTGCTATTATTTAAATTGAAATCTGTCTTACGGTATTCAAAATTTGATATTATTTGAATTCAAAACGTAGAGCCCGTTTGTTGCAAGTTGCAACAGATCATAGGAAAGTGCAAAAGGCGAAAAATCCCTTAATAGGTTAGAGAGTGCTGGAATTTACAAATCAAATTCCAATTTTCTGATTCCTAATCATATCATTCGCCACAACCGCCATGAGCAACGATGTTCCCGTTTTGGTGAACCCGGAAAGGGTGCTATCAATCCCAGTGAAGAAGACTGATGCAGTGGACTGTACTTGCCATTACGCAAGTTCGTAGCCACAAAATACTCGGAGAATGATGTAGACAAAGTTGATAGCGTTCTGGAATCCCTAAACAAATGCCGGACGGACATGGTGGAGCGAATCGGGAATCTCTCCCTTCCAAAGCAAGGTGACTGCCTCATACACTACTTCAAATGCCTTTGTATGGTTGAGCCACTTTTTCCCTTTATTTCCTCTAACGCTGATGCCAACGCCAACCCCATTATCTTTGTTTGGTATGAAGCCTTCACCACTGACTGCGTCTCCTCTGAGTGCAACATCCAATTGGAGAAGGCTGCTGTTCTCTTCAACTTTGGCGCCATCTACAGCCAGATTGCCGCTTCTTGCGACCGTGCCACCACTCTTGGCCGTCACCTTGCAATGGAAGCCTTCAAAGTTGCCGCCAATTTCTTCTTCAAACTTTGGAAGGTTTTTGCCAAGGATTGCTCCACCGCCACCCTCGATTTGAGTCTCCTCTTGGCGGAATTTCTGCACCTCCTCTTCTCCGCTCAGGCTTCGGAGATTGAATTACAGCAACAAATCAACAAGAACCATGCCAGTTACGCTCTCCAACAACATCAATGTGCCCTCTCGTTTAGATCGGTCAGTCTTCACTCTTAAAGATAGTTTTTTTACATTTATTTTTTCGTTCTAAATACTTCTAATAACGATGACTAATTGATGATGATTATGATGATGATGTAGGTTCATAAGCTTTATCATGGAGCGTATGAACTGATACGTACTGATTCGGCTGCACGGAAACATGTCAGCTGTTTGGACCAAACCTGGGTAACTCACCTTTACCAGAAGGTGACATTCTTTCGGGCTGAGGCTCGTTAGAGGAAATCATCCATCCTACCCAAATCCGAGCAACCTCAACTATTGTCATCCGTCCAATATTCTGCTCTTGATCATGATGAAGAATGTGTCACTGAGATATTAGTTAAAGGGATTTGCAGTGCCGCGAGGAAAAAGATGCCCAATAATAAGCTACCACTGTATGTTGACCTCATCCTCTCCGAATACAACATTTTCAAGATTATCAAGGATGGAAAACTGGTGGCTAACCCATGGGACATGCCTCTTCTATATCCAACAAATTCGGCAATCCTCTCGTCTTCATCGTTGTCACATTATCTGCCATTCTTTCCTTTGAAGAAGAGTGAGCCTTTGGATCTCTACGAGCCCCCTGCACAATCACTTTGTCCGTAGATACTCTGAGAGCGTAGCAAAGAGAGTTGAAGGCCTTCTTGAAATGCTAGATAAATTGCGCAAGGAGATGCAGCGTGATGATCTTTCTCTACCCATTCGGCGCGACTGCCTCATCCGTTATTTCACATGCCTGTGTATGATTGAGCCTTTCTTTCCTATAAACACCTCACCCAACCCACCTATGTTTGTTTGGTACAATGCATTCAACCCACACGAACACTCTTCTCAGCATAACATCCATTTGGAGAAGGCCTCTGTTCTCTTCAACTTGGGAGCTCTCTGCGCCCACATTGCTCTCTCCTGCAATCTGACCACCATCCAAGGCCATCGCCTTTCCATGGATGCCTTAAGTGATGCTTCAGATTGGTTCATCCTGTTGTTTTCTGAGATTAAGAAGGCTTCTGGCACGAGTGACTTGTCACAGCCATTCATTGAGATGATGGCGAACCAGGTTGTCCACTTGAAATATGAGTTTACTCATTCCCAATCTGATCGATCAATAACTGGATATCATGTATGTATAATCATCTACCTTTTCAATTGATCTTTTATTAGTGCAATTGATTGATGTCAGTCTTGATTTGTTGAATTGTTTGATTGAGATGATGCAGGTTTCAGCTGAAACTGGTACGAGTGATGTCACTGAGCAATTTCTTTCAGGGTATTGTAAGGCTCATTCCTTGCTTCAACAGGTATGTCAACCACCATGACCTTCTCTCTGAGGTTAGCCCTGTCAAGATTAAGAATGGAAATGTTGTGGCCAATGCGACCTTAGAGCCACCAAATTCGGCATTGGAGAACATGAGCTTGCAGGAGACCACTGCAGTAACATTACCGTAGAGGAAAACTAAACAAGCTTTAGGAATTAATTTATTTTCTTATTTAAATTGGATGTTGAAATTTTGTTGCATATTGGTAGATTGAACTTATTCAGTTTTTCCAGTCTTTATTAAGGCCTAATAATGTTATTACGCAAATAAATAATACCACTTCATTTAGAATCATTTTTATTTTTTGATGAATAAATATTATTTCACAGGATTAATTATTTCTGTTAAACAAAAATTTACAATTTATGTGGAAACAATAATAGTTCAATTCATTGGGTTATATCTCTACTGCTTTAAAAGGTGATCACTTCACTTGATGGGTGCAAGAATGGTATACAACAAAAGAAACAAGACAATTATAACTGCACCCCCAAGAGTGAAAGTGGGACTATTCCAGAACTTGAGGTTTGATCTCTCAGTTCTCTTGATGGGATCAACCTCCTCAGAAATTGGGAATTCTGAGCGCCTAGGGTTCCAGCTCACATACTTATCTGGTGAGAATCCAGAGAAGAGTGATTTTCTCCCTTGCTTCTTGAAATTTGACCATGCCTTGTCCCAGTCTCTTGAAGATTTATCACCTGCCAAAAAAACAACACTCGTTTTCAGATTAAAAACTATATATACAGGCTAAGCAACACTCTAACTAACTCGCCAGCTTGTCGTAACTAACTAACTAACTGAACACTTGCATTGATAACAACCATGGTAATGTACTCCCTGGTACATTAGACAACCAAGCTGTTTGAAAATGGAGGGAGTATTTTAGGAATGGAAATTTTAGATCAATACATACCAAGGAACTTTGTGAGGAAACAAATACAGAGGGAGAAACACATTTTGGTGTCTTAAAATAATTTTTGTTATATCTCCCCATTAGAGAACTATGTTGTTATCATTTTCACTCCTACTATTTCCTTTATTGCCAAAAGGAGGGTTCCAGAGGGAAATGTATTAAATCCTGTACCCTCCAAAATCAAAATCACAACTTGCAATAGCACCCTAATGCAGAGGAACTAAAGTATACAATATTGTTTGCATCCAGATACATTATCCCTTTTCAAACTGAAACATATAATCATATATGGTAATACTACATATACCACTGTACACCTCGTACATTTCATTTACAACACGGAAAATATAAATATCAGCACAGAAAAAGTCACAAAATACATTAATACAACATACGATAGCACAGAAACAAATACTTATATTACATAAATAGTGTATCTCAGCACATAAATTAAAATAAAATAAAAATACGAGGTACGTATGGAGGTGTCCATTCATACGTGGATTAATTCAATCATATGTTACTAAATTATTTTAACAAAATAAAAATGAGAATGTGGCACCAAATTAAATTTGATCATGCGCCCACACAGTATGATCATATCTTTGGCAACACACTATGTATGAAATTTGAACGGTGCACTCAGAATTTTCATATAGAAAGAACCAATCAGTGAAACAATCAAGTTGCATATAACTCTAAAAATTCAACATTAGATGTCAGACTAACAAGTATAAAAGAACATGCAAAATGAACAACAATGGGAACTAGTAATAGAGCAGCAACATACCATTGTTATTGTTATCAGCAGAGTTTCGTTGAGAGTCCCTTTTGGAAGAAACAAGTTTGAGAGGGGAGGAAGAAGAGAAAGAGGTTTGATATAGCGAGGAGAAGCGATGAGATATAAAACATGGAAAGGGGAATGGAAGGTGTGAATGGATACAAATTTGCAATGGCATGATGCTATGGAAGATTCGAGTAAGTAAGAGTGGTGAGTGTGAGTGAAGTGAAGTTGCGAAACTAAGTGGTTGGAAGTGAGAGGATCATCGTGTCTTCCTTATCCCTTTTGCCTCTAACTCAAACACCACCACTTCACACGTGCCTCTTCACTCTTCTTTTATGCTTCAATCTCCCACCAAAAGAAAATTATATAAAAAAAATCATTTTCACGAAAAAAATTTTACACACAGGGAAACAAAAAATTTATGTTACGGAATAAAAATAATATATATTACCATAAAAATATATTAATTTTATATGACAAAATATAATTATATATTAATTGTTTTAAAACAATTACTTTAGTCATTAATTTTTTTTATATTTAAATGTTGAAGGTATTTTTCTTTTGGTTTTTATATTTTAAAAATACGTGAATAATTATTTTATTATCAACTTGATTTATAAACGATAACATTCAAATGTTACTCAACAATCATTTCAATCACTCATCTCCTGTCCAATTATGAACAATAACATTATATTTAAAAATAAAAATAATATAAAAAGATTTAATGAATTGAATTGAGCATAAAGTTACAGAGAATAAAAAAATAGTAAAATATATGAATTATTAAATACTTGAGTTGAAATTTGCAATTGAAAATTTAAAAAAAGAACAATGAAAATATAGAATTAGGGACTGCGAAGAATGTAGAGAGCCAAAAATAAAAAAATAAAAGATTAAAATTAAAAAATAATAGAGATTTTGCATAATTATACTTTATTAAAGTATTATTATGAGAAAAAAAATTTAAATATCATCTATTAATGAATAAAAATATAAAAATAGAATCGATAAATAAGAGATTTAAAATCTTAATATTTATTAGAGATTGATTTTTGTAATAATAATTTACAATAAATATGGACAATTGAATTACAGAAAGGCAATAAAAGATACAAATAAAATAAATGTGGGCAGCCAATTATTTTCAAGTGAGCACGTATATATTGTTTAAATTTTTTTTTAGACATTTTTCAACTTCAATGGGGCAAGTGCCCCCTCACACTAGTACATGCATCCATCCGTATTTACCCATACATTCAATTAATTATTATTGTATTATTAAAAGTAATTAATTTTCAAATTCATTACTTTTAAAATCATATAAATACATGAATCTAATTGGATGATTGTGTAAAATTTTTTATACTGTCAATCATCAAAATTAAACTGATTTTGCATCCTATATTTACTTTACCTGCACTTATTTTATTTAACTAAATTTAATTAAGTCATTTATTCTATATTAAATAAAATATTATTTCGATATTGTAACACTCATTCTTAGAATACAAAATTCATTACATCAACTGATAAATTGACTGTACGAATACAAGCAAATATATAAATATATGGCTGTCTCCCGTACAACATGAAAATAATAATCTACAGGTTATTTATATATAATCCTGTAAAATTAGTACACACAACTATAAAGATATTGTCTTCCAATGGCCCTTACTGAGCTAAATCTGAAAACCACACACAAATACATAGATATAGTGAGAATTTAAAATTCCCAGC
>JASCZI010242441.1:0-19623 GCA_036250425.1 Stylosanthes scabra | reverse complement strand
CCACACGCCAACCGGTTGATTGTACTCCAATCTTTCTCATCAATATTATCTGGTTTCTTTTCTTCAATAGCAATGTCTAGACCTTGTTGAAACAAAGCGTCTAGCATTTCGCCTTGTCATATGCCGAAATGACCCGTGCCATCAAATATCTCCACTGCTAACTTTGCGTTCGACAAATGAATTCTCGCCAATGGATCCAATTTTAGCGTTGTTTCACTTGACGGAGTATCATTCTTTTGTGGATTTGATGCTGTCATTTCAACTCAAACAATAGTATTCAATACAATACAAAACAGAGCCTAGGACGAACCTAAAGCTTTGATACCAATTTGTTACGGAAACGTGGATAATTTCAATACAAATCAATCCTATGAGTTTTACTATTATAGTAATTCCCAGGACAGATTGGATGAGGCACAATCAAGTCCCACTTAAACCCGGTCTCCTTAGACAGAATTTTATTAACAATAAAATTCCCAGGAAAGGCCGGAGGGGAGAGACCAGTCTCACTAATTCCAACCTCCTTAGACAGAACTACTACCACGGTATTACTCTACAAATATTTCTACCCAATAACCCACTAACAATATATATTTAATACTAATAAAATAACACAGATAAATACTAATAAAATAACACAGATAAATAAACAAATAACAATAAAATAGAGAAAGGAAAGAACACACCAATTGATAACGGAGTTCAGCCAATTTTGCCTACGTCTCCGATCAGCACTACTTGTAGCTGATCCCTTTAATATGTGAATATATACAAGAGACTACATTTTGTGGATGAATTAAAACTAAGGACTTAAGGTCCTATATATAAAGATTTATAATCCCCTTCTTTCAAACTATACACGATGTGAGGCAAAATATGTGCTACCAACATCGTATTCACAGAAAGGTTGTGCTTTGTGATGAACGATCATGGTTGAAATGCTTTTACATTTTTGTGTCCCTAACATAGTATATTTTAGGTCGAAATTGAGGAGGCTCAATTTTTTGGAAAGTATTCAATTTTTTTCTTCATATTAAGTTTAAATGGAAAAAATGAAAGGAGGATAAAAAATAAGGAGAGAAAAAATAAGAAATGTTGTGGCCAATTAAATGTATTAGTTTCATGAAAATGATTGATTATGTGAGAGGATAAAGACGATTATGATTTTGAAAATATGGAATAAATGTTTTCTAGCATTTTATGAAAAACAGGATATTATTAACAAGTAGTGTATAAAATAAATGTGATCATTTTTCTTTAAAATGATTAAGAAATGAAAAATGATAGAATATATTTATGATAAGCAAATAATAAATATCGGTAATGCTACGTGTATCATTATACACTTCTGTACACACCATTTTTAACATTGAAAAATATAAATTAATTCTATAAAATAAATGTGATATATTTTTCTTTACATTTTTTCGTATTATAAATGATATGTACGGAAGTGTACAGTGGTATATGTAGATTAATTCTATAGATATTTATACTTATAAATACAAGATAATTTATTAATAATTAAATTTTTATCTTGTATAGTTAACAACTTAATTTTCGTAGACAAATCATCCACTTTTATTCCATCAATTGGGATGACAATGAGATAAAAATTATTATCAAAAAACTATTCCAGCTTTCTATCCCTAGTCCTATAACCATCTAAAAATCATAGATTTTGGTTTTTTAAAAAACTAAAAAACTATCCATAAACATTAAAATTCAATTACGATTTATAATATATGTTTGTGTATATTTATATAAAGGAAAAGTGTTGATAACCAACATTTATTTGGATAATACTATGGCTTCTCCCTCTTCTCTCTTCTTCTTTTACATGATTTTTTTTTTTTTAACTCTTGTTGGCTATTGTTAGTCACCAATTCATTGATTATGTAGCATTGTTGTTATATATTATATGAATTTTAATAAAATAATAATTAATTACTAAAATAATTAAACCATTTTACAACAATACAATCAATTTTCTATAAACATCCTTATATGACAGTTATTAATTAGTGGTCCATCAACATAGTTGGAAAAAAATTAAAGAATATAATGATCAAAACGTTTTGAAAGGAATATGCATATTATACAGTGTCCCAAAATGAAATAAAGTATCTGCTGTCAACTTGTCTTCCAAAGAAGGAGAATTCTTGAAAGTTGAAAGAATATCCAACATCTTGAACCATGTTAAATCTTAAATGAACCGTTAGGATGTGATGATTTTATATGGAATATCTTTTTTGACCTCCCATCCTTTTCTCCTCCCTTTACACCTTATAGAGTATTTTTTTTTTAGAGTTTGACTACGTCACCTTCTTTAACATCATATCTTGTATTTGTATAATTGTATGTATGTATGCATGTTTGTGTGCCAGTAAACCAAATCCTAACTGAAAATATATAGATATATATAATATCCCAACATGATAGCTTCATTGACCAATAAATTCAATTATTAGATCTGTGTTAACGTTGATGCAAGCTAAGGAATGAAGAAATAATTTGGTGCTATCTAATCAAAAAAAATAATAAATGTCACAAAAAAAAAAAAAAATTGGTTCTATCTACTACAAAGGGCAAAGAGTAATAAATTTGAAAGAGCTATCCACCATTGTTGATTGGAAAGTAAAACAAGAAAAACAACCATAGAAAGACACTCAACCCATAAAATATTAAGTTTTTTTACTTGGTGTTTTTTCATTTAATTTTTCTTTCATAAAATAATATGTAATAATTAAAATATGATAAAAGTAGAAAGCATTTTTGAGGAAATACGAAAAGTAGAAAGCATTTTTCTTTCATTTAACACAGAAGGAGTACGTAAAGCATTTTAAGGAAATAAAGTTGTGATTTTCAACAAAGAAGAAAGGTTTTTTGGGAAAAAAGTTTTAAAATAAGAATAACAATGTAATTTTTATTATTTTCTTAGATTTTTTAATCCATCTAGGACCAAGTATAGGGATAGTAAATGACCAAGATTCTCTTTGGTCCATAGAGAGACAAAGCCTGGAAAGGAAAGGAAATATTCTTACAAAAGTCAAATGGATATTTTTCTTTTGGTGGGTAGATTCAAAATAATTATAAGTTTTGTTTTTTTGTTGTCTAGGGTTAATAATCATTCTCTTCCTACTCTTTATTCTTTATTTCTTCATCAAAGAATTCTTCTTTTCTTTTTACATCAGTTTTTTTTATTTTTAAACAGAACGTTTATTCTTTCAAGTTTAAATAATTATCGTAATTAATTTTTTTTAACAGCAGCTAAATTTTTTTAAAAAATTTATTTATTTTAGTTTTTATACCTAAATTATAAATTTTTTATATTAAATTTAAATTATAAATTTTAAATGGGAATATTGGAAATTTGAGGAATCATTTACCTCCTTTCAAATGTCCTTCAAGAGTATTGCATAACCTTTAATTTTAATCTTTTGTTTCTTGTTTTGTAAAGACTCTCCCCTCATATATTGGTTGCCTTATCCTAATCGGAAGCTCTTTACAGGATGCATGATAAGATCCTGTGCTATCCCATGTTTACTTTTCAATACTTTTTATGTTCTGTATACTCAATATGCGAAGTATGATATATTATGCATGTCATTGTTCTCAATATAAAAGGAGATATTCTTAGCAACTTTTGAATTATTTTGAAAAAGAATAATTTTATTTGCACATCAAAATCAGTCACTAAAATCAGCCACTAGTATATAATATATATTGAAATATGAAATATACACTAAAAATAAATTAAACTATATATATATTTTATATTTTAACGTGTATTATATATGGTGGCTGATTTTGGTGACTGAATTGAAAAAATAAAGGTAGGCTTGGTTCTTTTTTATTTCTTAATACGGAATTTTCTAAGGTAGTTAAATCCAAAGATCTACTGCTAGTTAGGGGATTAACAGTTAACGGATGTGAGATTTAAATTCTGAGATTTTTTTAAGCGAGGGAGTGAGTTAGATTATAATCTCAAATTAATTAATAAAAAGTAGATTAATTATTTTTGTTTAATATTCATTACCTTAAATTTTGTTTATCATATATATCATTTTCTTGTCTCTTTGTAACGTTTAAAAAAAAAAAAAAAAACTTTTTCTTAACTTGCATTTCCATTTTTAAAAAGGAAGTTCTATCATCGTATAGATGTTAAAAAAATTATCTATCTATACCTATGAAACTAGCTTGGTTAATCTCCTTTATGACCATGACATTTGGAGTGTGTCATGTCTATTGCTCCAAATGTTGAAGTAACGTGAATGATTAATGTTGTAAATTTTAGATTTTTTGTCTCCTTAAATTGAGATTAATTACATTATTATAGTATCTTTAAAGTACTAATACGGCTGGATTTGATAAAATTTTTTAGGTGTTTGAACTTTTAAAAAACCTTATTTTGTATTTAGTAAATAAAAAAAAAATACTTGTGTTTATAATTTTTAAAAAATAGATGCTTTTAAAAATACTTAAAAGAGAATTTTTTAAAAATGATTCGTATTTATCAAAATTAAAAAGTCTAATATAACCATATTTATTATTACATTTATATTTATTATGCTCATTTTAAATTTTTAAAGTCATTTTACTAAATACAATTGTTATTGCTTGTGCTTATTAGAAGACAATTTTTATTTTATTTTACAAAATACACGTGCTATAATTTTAAAAAGCTATATTTTAAAAGACAATTTTCATAAGCTACTTTAAAAAAGTAAAAGCTTTACCAAACCCACATGTAATATATAAAAATAACAAAAACAAAATTATGTTGATGCATCAATATTAATGTTGAGTTTAAAGTTAAATGGGATATTTGATAATAAAAAACAATAGTTGAGTTATAAATTAATAATCCAAATGCATTATTGTGATTTGATGGGTATATTTAGCGATGCAGAACTAAATGAATATAATAAATAAAATGAATTTGATTCAAAGCTAGCATTCATTACTTAGAGCTGTGCACATGGATCATATATCGGCGGTGAATACCGCATCCAATCAAAAAATTAAAATAGAAAAATATGTATGTTATATGTTAAGTTGTTAACCCTAAGCTGCATAATAAATCCCTAATTTTGGTTGCTCCACATACCACTATACAGATTAACGTCGTCGTCCCTCATCACTCCCTCTCCTCCATCATTACCACCACCGTCATCTCTGTCACCTTGTTGCCACCACCATTGCATTGTGTGTCGAGGAGTTCACCCTTCACTCAAAATAGTGTTGTTTCGTGTATCACTCACCCGATCACCCCTTCTTCATGCGGCGACGTCTTCTTCTCTGTGGTTCTTCTCACTGCAAGGCGTTTTTTTCCTCTCCCCACAGTGGCTCTACCGTGGAGCATAGTTCCTCTTTGCTTTTATATATCATGGTTGATTAGTTGATTTTTCACGATTGTGTAATATTCAGTAAGTGATTTGAATTTTTGTTGTTGGTTTCGTTTTTTTTATTTTGTTAATTTGACATTTTTGGAGGCTGTTACGGTATAGGAATTTTTCAAATTTGATCCGATAAAATTAATTCAGATCAGGTCAAAATTTTGATATTCGATCCATGTGTCGCCTTAAATCATTGTAAGTAAGAGAAATATTGCTCATAAAGAAAACAAAAGATAAGCACATATGTGTTTATTAATCTATTTTTTTTATATATAAATTAAACGCATGTAACAATATAACAATAGTAAATATGTGATTAACTAAGATATTAAATTGATTTTCTTCTAATTAAGAAATTTTTTATTCAAGTCTTCGAAACAGTGAAACACATTTTTTTTAAAAAAATTGATTTATGATATAGAGTTTTGCTAATATACATCTTAAAGGCAAATTTTAATAATATTATAAAAAAATATTTTATTAGAAGTAATTAATTTTTTTATGTTTTCAATGCATTAAATACATCAAAAGCTTAAAAATATTTCTATAATTATACTCTTAAAATATGCTTCTAATAAGACATAAATAACTAAATCTAATTAATAAAATAGTTTTTGACACACAATTTAGTAAGGTAATTTTTTTTATAGTGTGAAAGCAAATACAAATTAGTATGAGTGCACTTATATGTATACATATATATTTTCTTCTGCATTTTGAAAACATTGATGGGACACTTGCAGTTTTCCTATATATACATGCACAGTGGCGAGCTTGACCAAATATTTTGGAGGCCAAAAAATTTATTGTAAAATTACATAGTCTTAATCATATTAAAACAAAATTGAGACAAAAAATATTAATACAAAATTTATTAATTTAATTATTTTTCAAATTTTTTAGCAATACAATAATAAATTAAAATAATATTTAGTAGTCATAGTATTTTAACCATAGGTAATTATAACTTTTTTATTATAACTTTTGTTTCTATTTATATTATAATATATAATTAATGTGGATAACCAGAACTATAGGATTAAATGCATAGTATTTTAACCATAGATAACCATAATCATAAGGTTAAATATTATATGTTATAAATATATAATTATCGATGTTATTTATATGTAATTATAGATGTTAATCTAAATATGATAACTTTCGTTTATTATTACCTATCATTGCTCATAAATTAATACTACTTATTGAATGTAATTTCTTAAAAAAACATCAATTCTTTGATTAGGTCTATACAGTTTTTGGTTGATGTAAAATATTTTTTTATTTTAAGATTTGATTAGGTCATTATACAAGTATAACAACGTATAAGGAAGATTTGTTTATTTATTTTGTTTTGATTAGGCCTAAGTATTTATATATTGGGCTATATCACTTATCTTTATCAAAAATAAAAAAATGTAAAGAGTAAAAAATATAAAGAGTGAGTATTGAACTCACTTGCCCTAAATTTAAGGTCATATATATTAATCACTTGAACTATTTTATTTTCATGAGAATATAGTACTACTAATTTGTTTTTAGAAAGTTTGGGCGTCATGGCCACCCCTTGCACTTAAGAGCTCCGCCACTATACATGCATCTGTCTCTACCGACGAACAATTTTTTTCTTTTCTCTATACATGCCGGTCAAAATAAAAATTAACTAACTTGAATTATCACCTTTTCTTATTATAAAAGTTATTTTTTTATTATGCCATGTGGGCAAACATTCTCTAACTTTTATATTTTTATTTTATGTTATTAATATTATTTCTACTACAAATATTTTAAAAAATTAATTTAGATAATATTTTCTTTTTAAATTAAATCAAATATTGTTTTAACATTAAAATAAAACACTATAATTTTATAAAATTATCAAAATAACCATTCATGTAAAATATATATTAAAATATAAAATATATATTAAAAATAATTTAAATAATACATATATTTATAAAAAAATACATGATGGTGATTTTGTGACTTATTTTTGGCATGCACTTATCATGAGTTTCGGAAAGTATTTTATGATTGTTATCTAATTATTAAAAGTTTCACAGAATATTTGCCCACTTAGTCTGCGATGTGTTGGTCATTTTCCTCCTTTCTTTCATCTTAGTTATATTCTTCTGAGTTTCCAATATATATATATATATATATATTCCGACTTCTTAATGCATTTAATTGCTAAACTGTGATGTGATGTGTGCAGTATGCGGGGGTACCGAACCGAATGAATCATGTCATGCCACTTGTTCTGGTAGTGTAGTAAGTTAAAATAAAAAAACTTATTGAAATAATTTATTTTTTCTTAAAAATATATTATATAAAACTTTATAATAAAACGTTTTTTCATTAATTAAGAAATGATAAAATGATATACTTTTGATTAATTTACAAAATACTAAATTACTTTTTTAATATTAATTTATTTAATTATATTATAAATTATAAATTAACTAAAATGGTATTTTGATCCATTTTAAAATCAAATTTCTAATCTATAATGTAATTAAACATAATTAAAGTTAAAAAGTTATTTCAGTTATATAAAAATTAAAAAAAATTTCAGAATCTTTTTTAAAAATATTACTTTAATAATTTTTGTAAAATTGATAAAAGATGACTGGGACTGCAACTCCAATATGAGAGATTATATTAAATTTATGAAAACAAATTAAATATTTCGTATTTTTAAGCGTTAATTTTAAACATAAATATTTTATAATTAAAAAAATTAAAATTACTAGCTGAAATATCTTATATCACGACACACATTATATCACGTCTCTAAAGTTTAAAAGCCTGGCTCATTTTACTAAGTCAAAAGTATTATTTACCAACGAGTGTTTAGCTTAAAAAGGCCTACTCACAATCGAATAAAGATTCACTGAACTAAGACCCAATAAAAAATAAGAATTTAGCTTTTGTATCATCCTTACAAAATAAATAAATAAATAATTACTGACGCACTATTCATCTTCTTCCCCAACCCATCTTTTTGTGGTAACCAAGAATACACATACTACGCTGCACAAGATGATGAACACCGTCTCTTTAAAATAACATAAATCTCAACAAGCTTCTCATCTTCAAACTCAAAGCCCACCCGTACCCATGCTTTTCAGTTTTAACCTTATACTCTTTTTTATTTGTACTCACCCCAAGCATCAAACCGCCCATCCTATTCACTAGAACTTCCTGAACTTAATGGGGTTGTATCCCTATTTTTTTGGCTTGTGGACTATACGTAGTACGGCTGCCTTTGGGAGAGATAGAGATTTAAAGACAGAAATCCAGAAATTATAAATTAAGTTTATTATTGTATTTGAATTAAAATTAAAAATTATTAAAAAAGACAGATATTAAGAGAAAGAAATTAAATTGAATTGATAAAAAAGTAAATATTAATATTAAAAATTTTAATATTATATTAAGTGAGATATTTAAATAAAAAAATTATTAAAATTTTAATCTCAATCTCTAGAAATTTTAGTCATTATTTTTTTGAAGTATTAAAAATATTAAAATTTTGAGAATTGAATTTTGGTCTATTTGGTGACTAAATTTTATATTTATATGTAAAAAATGAAAATGAATAAAAAACTATGCGGATCCTATGTATTTTTTATTTAAATAAAATATATTTGTCATTTTTCATTAAAATGTTTATGTACACTTTTACTGAGTATGCACATATAATAGGCACATATAATAAGGCCCATGCATACACAATAAGGGCACATATTATTATTCTCATATTCATATATGCAGTGCAAGAAAGTAGACGGTAAAAATTTAATTTTAACTCCTAGCCATTAATTAATCATAATCATGATGATTTGAATTGTAACATGTGTCACTACTTGATTTGGTGGTAGCATAGCCACCAGAGTCTTGGCTTATATATATATATATGTTGTGTGCTCTTCACAAGAAATGAAAATAGCTATTTTGTCATATAAAATAAAAGATCCTTATGATGCATCACCAAGTAATAAACCTTAAACATCATCACAACAATAATGTTCAACGCATGTCTCTAGAATTATCTTTGATTTCTTCTACTACTAGTAGCTTACAACAAGGCAAAACTAGCAATCATGGTGGATCATCAAGAAATTTGAAGGCAAGGAAGAAACCGAGCCCAAGAGATCCCAAGAAAAGGGGCTGCACCGGGTGGGAGTGTTCAACATCACTGGAGCTTTACGACAATCCATGGAAGATCAAGAAAAAGCTGACAAAGAGCGATACCGGGAAGCTGAACCGGATCCTTTTCGGGTCGGATTTGCTGGAGAACTTGATGGTTCCGATGCTGAGCGTGGAAGCGCAAAGGGAAGCGGAGTGCGGCATGGGAACCCCAATTAGGGTTTGGGATGTTGATACCATGTCCATGCACCATCTTATTCTCAAGCGTTGGGCTTCTTTCAAGAGCTATGTGTTGATTGGGAACTGGAACAAAGAATTTGTGAGAAGAAGGGAGTTGAAGGAAGGTGATGTTGTTGGCCTTCACTGGGATTCATATCGACGATGCTTCAACTTCTCTGTGCTTAAGCGCAGTGATCATCACTACTCTTAAGCACGTTTCAGTTTGCCAGTATCATGGTAAGTCAAGATATATATTGTGTTTTTAATAAATTAAAATGATTATATTATGGCTACAAAAACTTTTTCCTATTAATATATATTATAAACGAGAGTAAATACTCAATTTGATTACCCATCATTAGCAATTTAGACATGGCATCTCCTAATGATTATGAAATTCTAAATTGGTCCTTGATGAAATGAAAAACTTGACAAATTAATCCCTCGAAGCAGGTTACTAAAGGATAGCTATATTGACGTATCGGTTCATGGTTGATGTGTCAATTTATTATTTGATACTGTTATTTAACACATATCAAACATAAATTGACACATCGTCATGATTATCTTTTGACAACGTATTACGAAATTCGATTTGTCAAATTTTTTATTTTGTCAAAAGTCATAATTATCGGAGGTGCTATGTGCAAATTACAAATAATATGAGGTTGGATTTGATATTTACTCTATAAATAATGATGCATAAAAATATGTTTACGATGTAGTAGACATCATACTAATGATATTGCGGCCACAATTACATGCTATAGATTGGTATATTATTGCAGCAGGTTGTTATAACATAATTAGAAGTACTTGATCAGCTAATAAATTAAATGTTGCATGTTAATAGATTATTATTATTTTCTAACTCTTAGAATTAAAATAACGGGTGTAATTTAATTTCAAAAGTTAGCTTATGAGGTAGAGAATATTTTATACTCATAAAATTTTAAGAGATTATATTTTGGTTGATGTAAAATTTATAATATATCTCTTTAAATTTAGAATGATCATCTAGAGCATGCACATAAATTAATAGATAATCCAATAATATTAAATCAGATAGACTCTAGTATTATTTTAAAATTAATATTATATTAGTATAATTCAACCACGAAAGATAGCTTATGAAGCGAAGAATTGAAGTAGACATATATAATCAATTCTAAGACTCATATGCTTATTATATAAACTAAAGATTGTATCTTATAATTTTTCTTTACTTTGTTTGTTCTAATTAATAACAACCACTCATTTCTACAGTTTACTTGCTTTTGCTTGAATGGTCAGTTTTATCAGTTTTTTTTACATGAAAATAAAATAAATTAATTTGTTAAAAAACCCAACTGATTTAGTAATATTTAGTAGAAAATTATACATAAACAGAAAATGTAAAATGTAATTTAAACTCAGAAAGTAAAGATGATATTATTATATGGTAATAATATGTAATGATATTCCGTGGTTTGCTAAGGACTAATGAATTTTAAAAGTTAAATTTTATATTTGATGCAGTATTTCCTATAATAATCATAAAATCTAAATTAAAACCTTTTTTAGTTTAGATAGATTCTCAATTTAAAAAACTGGATTAGTATAATGACTTTTTATTAAATCGAATTGAATATTAGAAAATCAAGTTATGAGTTCATGTATGTATTCTCACTTGGCAGCCCTAGAAAGGATGATCATATTTTCACGGGTTAAATGCTATAGTAATACTACACATCTAAGTATTTACCCTAATTAAATCTAACTAAGTGAAAAATAATCACTCCCATATAAGAACCCTCTTCTTCTTCTTCTTCTTTTCCGTAATTGCTGCAACGCGTCCTCCTCCTTCTTCTTCATGTTGCTGTCACCGTTGTCGTTGTTGCCGCCGTCATTATTGTCATCGTCGTAGCTGTCGTCTTCTTTCTTTTCTTCGTCCTCTTCTTCTTTCTCTTCTTCGTCCTCTTATGCTTTTTCCTCTTTTTCGTCATCTTCTTCTTCCTCCTCATCCTCCATTGTTTCATAAAAAAACTGAATTGGATATTCAGCAGAAATGAATTTTGAATTAAAAACTGAATTGGATTTCCATGAAAACAGACATGAATTTTGAACTAAAGTAAAAACGAATTTTGAATAAAAGTAGAAACGGATTTTGAATTGAAACAGAAATGGATTTTCTTTTCTTTTCTTCTTCTTCCTCCTCCTCCTCCTATTCTTCTTCCTTCTTCTTCTTCCTCTTCTTTGCATTCTTCCTCCTCCTCCTCTTCCTCTATGTTTTTTTCTTCCTATTCTTCCCCAATTTCAATGCTATCTTCTTCTTCCTTCTTCTTCATTGTATTATCTTTCTTTTTCCTCGTCAATGGCATCATGATTGTCGTCGTTCTTCTCCTCATCATTGCTGTCATTGCTACTGTCATCGTCGTCGTTGCTGCTGTCGTCTTCTTCCTGAGCAGAGGAGAAGAAAAAAAAAGCGCTAATAGAAACGAGAAAAAGGCGCATGGAAGAGAGAAACTTGGTTGGACTTGGTTGGTTAAAATGCTTGATTGTGTATAATTATTGTAAATATTATTTTGGTTCATATAGTTTGGTCGAAAATCGAAATCGTCTTTAATTTTTTTTATCTTCAAAATCGTCCCTAACGTTTATTCTTGTTTTGAAATTGTCTTTTTGATGATAATTTTTTTTAAAACAATAAAATTACTTCTCGAATTATATTTTTTCTATTATTATTGCTTTCATCTACATGGTAACTACCAATAATATCTCGAAGAATTTTTTAAAAAAATTCAACAACCCTGGACAACGTTACGGTCAATTTTGAATAATTAAAAAAACACTTAGTGATAATTTTTATTTTAAATTTTCGATTAAAATCATAAAATTCAAAATAGTACTTAAGTCTATTTTAAAACATTTTGATACCTCCAAGGCTCAATCTCTATCTATGGTCAGTGGAATTTTTTCCTTTTAAATATTCAAATTAAAAAATATTCATGATAAAAATGGTTTGTCGGTTTCTCCGTTCATTATATTCTATTTTCTTTTCTAGAAGTTTCTTAAAGTCTAGGTGAATAAATCATATGCAACCATATTAAGCATGAGAATTAAACTATCAAATTGAAGTAAAAAAACCTAATTTAAGGAAAATGGATGTACAAGCCTCAGCAACGAAAGGAAAGAATGTATGCACGATATCAAATGTGCGACAAAATGGAACTGGATTCAAAAGTAAAATATGTTTATGTCCAAAAAAAAAAAAGGTAAGATATGTGTGTACTATCAGGAGCATTTTTAAAAGGAACGAAACGATTATTCTAGTTTCAACGTCAGTCAGTACTAGACGAAAAAAAAAAAAAAACTCAGTCAGCACTTTAGGATATTTTCAGGCATTTTGCTACTTGCGGCAACCACAAATTTGAAATACCTTGCCCATAGTATATAATCTTTCTATCTACAAAAAACAGAAAAATTCGCTTATGCATCATCTTTCAGCATATAAGGAGTGTTGGTGGCAAATAGGGAGGGGCGACACGTGGGACGTGGGGCTAACTGTCTTTTTACATGTTGAGGAGAGTGATGCAAAAAAGAGACCCACAAAAATTAATTTTTGATCTACGGATAAAAAGCGAAACATGATAATTAGGTTAGAATTACTGAACATAAATGATAAATACTAATTAATAAATTTTTCAGTCATAGTAAGTAGCGCCTGGATTCACATGGACATGGGCCAATAAGTTTGGACTGTGGACTGGATGTGAGAAGAAGACTAAGATGGACAAAGTTTGATATAAAGCTTTTGATTTGATTGATCTTTATTTTATTTTTTTTATTATTGAAAGAAAAGTTATTCGGTACAGATCTAAATTCATGCAGATATAAAATATTCTCTTACAATGCAATACAGATTTTATATCTTACATTTTAAAAAAATTAAAGTAATATACAGATATAGACCTACACATTCTTCTGATAAAACCTACATTTTTACCATTTATATCTATACCGTATAAGCCACCTTATTGAAATGTTGGGTAAAGTTTAATTTGGATTGGATATGGTAAATCCGGTGTATCGGGTCAAAAGAAGATCATAATATGGGAGGTGGAGGTTAGTCATAAGAATATGACGACTCTATGAAAGAAAAAGATAATATGATCTGATATTCTGGAGACATGAATCGATTGGAATAATAATAATAATAATAATAATAATAATAATAATTTAGTTAACATGTGTCTTTAGAATATGTGATAAATTTACTGTAATAGAATGTTTTAAATATTTATATTTAATAAATATAAAATAAATACATTGAAAATTTAATTTTTTATATTTTTAATCATTTTTTTTAATTTATCATCTTAACACATAACTTTAAGGTAGAAAATAGATAAACTCTAATAATAATAGTGAAAATAATAATACCAATAACAATAATAAGGATAATTATAATTAATGTTATTTGTTATTATTAATTAATGTTATTTTTATTATTGTTATTATTATTATAATAAGACACATATAAATAGTATTGGATGTAAAAAGAATATATATAAATGTTTTGTGTATGTTTATGTGTGGCTAGTGGTGAGAGGATTGCTGGATTAGGAGATTAGGAGATGTGAGACGTTACGTTTAGGGTTTAGGAGATTAAGCCCGGTCACTTTTTTCAAAAAATTTTCAATTTTAAGACCCACGCCCATTCCAGGCTCATTCAATACAAAAATGATTTTCCCCATTAATTATTATATCATTTTTCTCTTAACCACCTCATTATGCAACTTAATTAACCTTTTTCATCTTTTGTTCATGGATAAGCATTTTGACAACCGAGTCCAGCCTTAACATCACCTCTACGATAGTTGGCTCCAGTTGACACGTCGCTCTTCAGGTGCTGAGAGATTCCCTACTCAACACACCAGATTGTAGATGTACATGTTCTTAGCTTCCAAACTAAAACGATAATCCCCAATCACTTATTTTTGAGATACTTGATCCCTCAACAATTTTAAATAAGGATTGTTTAACCCATGTTTTCCTACTAAAAAGGATTTCATTATCAACGGATTTATATTTACACATTTTTTGCCATTTTCATATTTAATATATCATATTTAACCAATAGAAAATAATCTCACGAAATTAGACATAAAAAATTTATCAAAGCGTCCAATTTTACAACAGATTTTCCATAATCCATATACGTAAGGTGTAGATTTCTAAGGTAGCAACAGTTCATCAGTCAATAGTGTAGAAATGAATTTTAATTTTCTTTTATATATATTAACTATCTAGTATGATTGATATTATATATTAATGACTTATTTTGGCATGCAAATAACATATAAAATAACTGAAAGCAAACAAGTTAACTTCCCACGTTATCAAACTAAGAATAGAAGAATACATCCTAAAAACAAAAAAAGTTATTAAGTTTACCTCCGTTACAAATTTTAAGCATAGAAAGAAGTGCATTAGTAAATCAATTAATCAATCAATCAAATAAAACAACAATAAAAATTCAGCTGTACATGTAGACATGTAGTCCTCGTAGTCGTATTTGTCCCCCCTGTCATCCAAGTACTTTGGGGGTACTGGGTAGTGCTAGATAATGGCGAAACCAAGGGTGCTAGCGTGTGCCATGCTCCCACCCTCATTCATAATGCTACTATTATTATGTATGCGTTATATGATATTATAGTGTACGTTGTTCTTAATCTTGATACCACCATTCTTACTAATTATTTTATTAAAATCATACATAATCAAATTAATCATAAGAATAAGAATTTGACCACCTTAATGTTAGAATTCTTGTTTTGTCAAAGCTAGGGGTAGTAGCTGAACATCACAGGAACTACTTGGGATATTAACCTCCTTGTAATATTTAGTGCTGGTTTAATTTCCAGAACATTAAATATAGCATAGTAGTTTTAATTAATTTAACTATATTTACTAATTTAGTATAATTTAAAAGAAAAGAAAGACTGACTACAAAACGAAATCAACCATTCAATAAAAGCAGTGCTTTGGATTTGGAAACAACTGTTTCTTTAAGGTGAAAAAAAAATAGCATTCAAATAAGTAATAACTCAAAAATCAAACAAAGGCCAAACTAGATATGCAGCATATATATACCACAAAAGTAATAATTGAAATCAAGAATGAAAAACAACATATACAGAAGACAAAGAGGAATCCTAAGAACTGAATCAAATTAGCAAAATTTCCCCCAAAAGAGTATAACCTCAAAACCTCACTCCACTGCCAATTCAAAAAGCTTTTCCCAGTTCCAATTGGTTTGACCTAGACATCAACAATTGACAAAGGCAGAATCATACTCGTTAATCTGAATAGCAAATTATAAATCCTAAATCAATAAATGAGCCAAACCCTAACTTTCTAAATCAAAATGACAAATTAGGGAAAAGAATAAAAAATAATAACGCCTACCTCATGAAGTGACTATATATGCCTATCATCATGGCAAAGAGATGGTGAAGCAGAAGTGTAGATGAACTAGATAGGGTTCAGAGGAAGAACGAAGAAGAGAGTTTGCTATATTTTGAAGGATAATGTTTCAGTGCATTCCACCTTTCAACAAAGGATGAGAACCACTCTTTTTACTGTTAACAAAAAAGAATTTAATTTATTCTCACGATTTTTTTTTTTTGTGTCTATCCTCATCAGGATTACTACGAGATAATTCTACTGTGAAAAAAGTCTTTTACATACGTAAAAAAAAAATGACTACAGAGTAACTAATTAATTATTCAATCCCGTTTAGTTTCACACCCATATAAAAAAATACGTATAACGTATTAGAATAATAATATTCAATAAAAATCAAATTTTAAATCTAAAAAATTTAATTAATTATAAGTCAAATACTAAAAAATCACAAATTAAACACATTTGCATGGAGAAATCCAATAAAATCTCTAATTGAATAATAACAAATTCAATAGCAAGATTCGGAAAATCATACCGGTCATGAAATCATTTAAGCTAATGGTTAAAGATTTTTAAAGTTTAATCTGTTTGATTGGAAGTTCAACCGAAATAATCATTTTATAAAAAAATAATAGATAAAATAAAAATAAAAACAAAAAATATAATTATATTATAATATAGACTTTAAAATATCTTCAAATTTAAAATACTAAATCAACAAACTATCAAAATTTCACTCAATTACAATATATAAACCAAATATTAACTATTTTATATTAAAATAACTATTATTTGTATAATTTAATAAGTTATTAATTATTTATACTTATTATATTATAATATACACACATTTATTGAAGAATAATGTTAACAAATTAAATATCATATAATCATAGAAAAATAAATAAATAAGTTATGATTAGTAAAAAGTATTTTAGTATTTATATTTTAATTTGTAAATAAGTTAGTGTAAAATAAACTAAGATAAAATAAATAAATACAAACTAGTTAGAATTTAGAAGAAAATTTTCTATCAAAATAAAGAATATTTTAACCTGCATAAGCTAGTGGAAAAAAAAATAAAAAATAAGTTTGTGATTAATAAAAGTTTTAGTATTTATATTTTAATTCATAAATATTTAATAAAAATTAGTTTTATATTAATAATGATGTACAAATAAAATCATAGTTAATTTATGAGTAGTAAGTGAGTGTAAATTAAAATTAAGATAAAATAAATAAATATATATAATCTAGCAAGAAAAATATTTTAAACATATATATAATAATTTGTTAAAACTTTCAAATTGCTTCGTAGCGTCAAGGGAGTTTTTTCTTTGCTGAAGGACAGGGTTTAAAACCCATCCATCCTATTTTTGGGCACAAATGTTATAGAAAAGTAAAAATCGCCAGGATCTCGATTCAGTCCGATCAATTGATTTCCGGATAATTCATCGATTTGATTCCGATTTTCAAATTTGCGGATATGAAGCATCAATCTATGACTTTGGCCGGTTTATTGTTAAACCGGTTCGACTGACCGATCTAATTTGGTTGTCAGAACTATGTTCAATAGTCAAATTTCAACTAACCTCTTATCAAATTAAAATCTAATAAATTCATAAAATAAACTCTAAAAGACCAACCATTAAACATATAAGTTACCTTATTAATTAAATCTAATAAAATCTTTGATTAATACTTATAAAATTACAAATCAAACCTTAAAAAATTTCTCTACCAAAATTTCAATAATCAAATTCTACTAACTAAACCCTCAATTGAAACTCATCAAACTAAAAAACTTAACATAACTAAAAAATCACATTTACTCAAACTAATAAAATGAAAGAATCGAACGCTAATAAATCCAAAAATCAAATATAAAAAATCTTTTTGATTTGAATTTGAATTTTGAATGGATATTCATTTCAATTTTTCGAAAACCTCAACAAACTTATTGCGTGAACTACTTTACACTTTTAGTGAAATTGGTGCGTAAATTTAAATAAATAATTAAAATATATGTTAATCAATAATAATTATATTTTTATACGAATGTAAATTTTATGTTTACTAAAAGGATGTAGAAATAACTTTATTCAAATTAATAAAATTAAAATAAAAGACTTCATATTATATATTACTAATTTTTAAACCTACTAAAAATCATTTAAATACATAAATATAATTGAATGATACTTTTAATGCATCAAAATTAAACTCAATAAAAAATTATAAAAAATATGAGTTATGCGTGTATAAAAAACTAATCCTCAATATAAAATATATATTAAAAATAAATACATATTAAAAATAAATTAAATAAAACATGTAGAAATAATTAATGACTAATTTGATGGTTGAATTTTAACATGCAAATAATATTATTTTTTAATAAATATTTATTATGTTTTTTTTTTGGACCAAAAATATTTATCATGTTTAATGCATGTTTTCTTCATAAATATAGCGAAAATCTTCTTCTTCTTTTTTTTGTTCCAATTCTATTATGATTCACCAAATAATTTTTTTGTTTAATTATATTTAATAAAATCAATTAAGATCAACGGCTAAAAAATGATAAAATACGGTATACCCCACTTTAATTTTCCGATAATATTACACATTACAGTTAGTTGGCCTTAAGCTTAACTGTAATTATACCTGGTATTCGCTTACCAAAAACAAAAAATATTATACATGTTATATTTTTTGAAAGGTTTTCATGTGTTCCGGTGAGAGAAAGCCGAACATGATGTGTATTGTGTGAATGGGTTACCTGTAATAAATTTGTCACGTAGGCTGTGTTTGGATGTACTCCAGAGACAGAGACAGAGGACAATATCACATTTTGTAACACGTTTGGTTGAAGAGACAGAGACAAAATATACATCTTTGTATATGTCTCCAAATCAAATTTCTGTATCAGCCTCTACCTGGGACATAGGGGGACACGGGATTTTGACACATTTTAATGAAAATTTTTTTCCTTCTTTACCCCTAAAATATTTTGTAAATACGAGAACTTATCCTTTCTTTATCAAAACCCTAGCTTCATCTTCTCCTCCATTCTGCAGCTGCGCCAACAGAAGCTCGTCCAATCTGGTATTATTTCTTTTTTTTATTCTTGTTCCTCTTCTTCTTCTTTTTCCTCTTCTTCTTCGTTTTTATTTCATTCCAGGTTGGGCATCACACAATGTGTATGTACTCTATTGTTTTTTCAACTACTTTCAAATATTTTTAATTTGTATTGTTTTTTTATTTTTTGAATATATAGACTTTCATGTTGTGTATTTTTTGGAAACAATGATACTATTTTGTTGGGTATAGACTTTCATGGATAGTCTGTTACTTTAAACTTAGAATGAATGGGTTATTTTGGCTTGGATTAGGTAAT
>JASCZI010242440.1:4796-23182 GCA_036250425.1 Stylosanthes scabra | reverse complement strand
AGAAACCTATTTATACTAATTAACCTATCAAAAATCAAAATTAAATCAAATCAAATCCAAATCCAATCAAATCAACTAATCTAATTCCTATCTTATCTCTAGGAGAGCTCACTAATCAAATTACAAATTTATCCCTTGAATTAAGCCCTTGATTTAGCTAATTACTTCTCCTAATTTTTCAACCATTTTCCACTAATCAAATTGATTTATGATGCACCTTCCAGTAGCCACATTTTCTCCACGTTTCCAACGCCCATTGTGGCGTTTCCAACGCCCCAAAATGTGAACAAAGAAGAGCTTGGGCGTTTGGGACAAGGCTTGGACGTTTGGAACGCCAAGGCTGGCGTTCTTAACGTGGGTGGGCGTTCCCCAACGCCAGGTCTGGTGTTTTCAACGCCTCCTTAGGCGTTTCCAACGCCCCAAGTATGGGTGCTACTGGAAGTGCTCTTCTAAAATTCAAATTAATTCTTCAATTAATTCTCCACTTCTTTCAATTCTTTTGTCTTGATCTTGATCTTTTCTTCTTCAATTCTTTCTCTTCTAATTCTTTGTTAATCCTCTTCAATTCTTGCAATTATCAATGAATTCAAATACTCAAAGCTATGATGATAAAAAATGATGAATTTGATTGAGTATTAAACTAATTGTTACTTAGTTTGCAAGAAATGAATCATTAAAATCACTAATGATGCTCATGCATCATGAATGCAAATATTATGCTATCTATTAAGATTTTTTGAACTGCTGCTTTTCTTTTCTTGGGGACCCACCCGAAAATTTTTTAAAATGCTTTGAACTTAATCATAGATGAAAGGAAAAGAACACACAAACTATGTGAGTTTTGAACTTAATCGAAGTGGTCATTTTTACCACTTAATTTTCCTTCATGTGTATTATTTCCTTTCCTATGACTGCGATTTTTGCCTTGCCTGATTCTCGATGCCTGTTGCTTTTTATATTCTGTGTATTCATATGATTTAAGGCCTTCTTTGTTTTAGCCCACTAACCAAATAGAGCCTTACCATGTACACTTATCCTTTGCACCCGAACTTTGAGCCTTGTATCCCTTTTGTTCTTATTATAGCCAAACTTCAAGCCTCAAAAAGTGAAAAACCAGTGTACAACCCTACTTGATCTTCTGATTAATCCGAGATTTAGCAGGGTGGTTTTAAAATTTTTGAGAGAAGAAAAGGAAGGGAATCAAGATGAAAAATTTGTGTGAAGGATGAAAAGAAGGGAGAACTCCGAAAAGAAAATCAAAGGCATTTGGAGGGCACATGCATGCACTAAAGCGCCGAAAAAGAAAGAGGCACTCGCACAAACATCAAAAGGGATGGCAAGAGAATGAAAAATTGAAAAGAAGAAAAGCTCTGAAAAAGAACCCTTGCCGCCTCAGGCAGCAAAGCTGCGGAAAAACAACATCAAATGCGAGTGCCACGCAATTAAAAGAAGAAGTACATGTCATGAAAACAAAATGGGACATGGGAACAGAGTGAAGAATATCAGGATAGGTGTCTTGGATTAATCAGAATGTTCAAACTTTTAGCACACCTTTCCCCAAATTAATATTTCCGAACCTTCACCCTAGCCCCGTTACAAGCCCAAAAAGACCTTTCTGATGATTACACAGATATACACAGCAGAATGGACTGACGAGATGAAAGGCAAGTCGAGAAAATCAGGAATTGGATGGGAACTGAGAGCCTTTTTAACCTGATACACCGAGAGCTGAGCGTAAACACGACCGGGTAAGGTTCTTATTCCTTGATTCTGTGCTTGGTGAACCTTTGCACTGTGTGAGATCAATTATATCTTTTTCTTGAGCTTAAACGATTCGGTTGGGTTAGTACTTGCTGCAGTACTCTCCGCCCACTTTTCACAGTTTTTTATTTCCTTCTATGTGTGCATAATTATTCCTTCATAGCATTAGTGTTCACTCCTCTATTTTTTATTTGATTGGGCATGAGGACATGCCAAGATTTAAGTGTGGGGAGGTAATGAAACTCATTCCGACGGTTTATTTTACTGCTTTAATTGATTAATTGTCACCTCTCCATTGCTTAAACATTAGCAAAATAGGTCAAATTGCACTTAGTAGTTCCTTAGGGCTGTAATTGTAATATATGCTATTTCGGCCAATATTTACTGTGTTTTGAACTGTTTTCCATTCCGCACGATGCCTTGATGTGTGCGCTTAAGTGTTTCAGGATATAACAGGCGGAGTTCGGAGCGGAAGTGGCCGGAGAGAGCGAAAGGAACAAAAGGATCGCAACAAACCTAAAAGGTCATTGCTGGAGCCTATGCGTACGCATCTCATGGAGCCATGCGTACGCATCTGACCGTGGGCGGCACGCCCAATTGCTAATATCGGCACCTATGCATACGCATATGAAGCCTCCATGCGTACGCATAGGTCAATTCCAGCATCTATAAATAGAGGAGCCTTTCACCATTTCAAGAGAGCCCACTTCCACATTTAGCTTAGTTTTTAGTGTTCCATTTTAGGTTTTATTGTCCATTCACTAGCCAGACCTTTTATGTTTATTACTTGTTTCTTTATTTTACTGTTACTCTGTCAAATTTCAATTTCAATCAATTTACTTTACTTCTATTCTATCCGTTTACTTTCCTGCAAACCGCAATTTTACATACTGTTATGCTGCTAATTTATTTTCTCGCTTCTATGATTTCCGCAATTAGTGAGTAGAGTGCTATAGTGTCTCGGCTGTGAGGTGAAATGTGCAAATGACCGGAGCTGCAAGTCCCCATAAAGATCACGCTAGAGGAACGGGTCACTCCCGTAAAGTTATACGCCCTACACCCCTGCTAGCATAGTGGCAGTTCCTTGACCGTACGAGGTTCGCCACGGCAACATGGCACAAGTGCTTGGGAACCTGGTGACAGCAGGTCTGACCCGGTGACAGCGGGGATCCTATAGAGTTTGTCAGCCCTGGGTATAGATCAGAGGCTCCATATTTCGCTTACGGGCAAGAGGTCCTGGTGACAGCAGGATTGTACCGGTGATAGCGGGTTACTCTTGGGAGCCGGGGGCTGAGTCACGAACTCCAAGCAACACCTGCTCCAAATGTGAGTCGAACCCGGAACTGTGGTTCGTTGCCACACAGCTAGTTAGTTTCGGATATAGCGGAGGTTCCTCTTAGGGGTTGTCTAATCGATCTGGGACATAGCAGCAATGACAGTGATGCACAGTATTTCAACTCATAGCCGGGATACTCCTTTTATTATCAGATCATTTACCGCTTTTTAACTGCTTGTACTACTTTCAACTTGCGAACTGCTTTCAACCAATCTCAACTGCAACCAACCCCAATCAAAAACAGACTTTCCCTTTCGCTTCCTGAGCAGAACGACCCGAGTCTCATACTCAGTATTTTGGTTGCACCCTGTAACACCTCTTTTAAAACGTCCCGACGCAGCCCGTGAGGGGAGCGGTGCTATCAACTACAACGACGAAAGCATCACCACCCGAGCAGGCGTGTCAACGAGGCTTTGAGTTCAGTGACTAAGTAGCTTACTTGTTATGGCAAAATAAGAAAAATACAGGAAAAATACAGCAAATCAACCAAAGCAGCTATACACCTACACATGCAGTTTCAAAAGTATAGCGAGGTGGAGAGGTGAGGAGGTAATAAGCTTGATGTGTATTTCTTACCATTTTCTTAATATGCATCTTACTCCATTGAATGTTATATGATATATGTGTTGACTATAATGTTGCAGTCCCGTCAACAGGGGAAGGATAGCAGTAGAGGCGAGGTTTGGATGATGACACATAAGAAAATTGATGGCTCTTATATTCATCAAGATGCTCATGCCATTTCTGTAAGTATTTTTACGAACTCGTGTATAAGTTATAATATGTTTTTTCCTATTGATTCTGATTGGATGAAATTAAAGGGAATAAAATTAACCACAAATATATTTGAAGAAAAAAATTATGGACATTGAGCAGCATGATGAGTCGTCTCAAAATGATTCGCTTGGCCAGGTTGTTGGAAAAAAGCACCCAGATAGGGTCCATGGAATGGGTTTCGGGCCAATTCCCAGTCAACTCTTTGACCAAAATTCTCAACAAACGGGTGAAGGAGCTCAGGCACAAGAGACTCAGAGGGTGTTAGAAGAATTACAGGTAGAGCTGATGGCTGAAAAATTGAAAAGGTAGGCAATTGAGAATGAAGTAGCATCGGAGAAGGTAAAGAGGCAAGCAATGGAGAATGCTCTGAGATATCTCATTTAGAAGTAAGGTGGGAATCTTCCAGCAGACATCATTGCGGAGATGAATTCCTTGGAGGGACAATCTTGAGTAATGGCAATGTAAAAAATAGATAATAGGATTATATGTTATTTCCTTTAACACTAGTAACATTTTTGAGTTATTTGATTATTCTTTTTAATTTGCCAAGACTAGTTATTGACTACGATACTTTTTTATGTTTATTTTATTTTTAAATTTATATTTGAACAATCGTTCAAATATTTTGCAAGTATATATTCACTTCTCTGTGACCGATTTGAAATATTATAGGAAAATAATGATATATTTCATGAAGAATCAATATATTTAACAAAAAAAACACATAATGGCCGTTTTGATCCGAAACAAAGTAGCCGCCGTAAAATTTTTAATCAAGATATAATGATAGCGGTGATTATAATTCATTGAAAAGCCATCGCAAAATTTTTAATTAAAATATAATGATAGTGGTGATTCATAACCGCCGCAAAAAAACTGAAACTTGAGATTACAAATACAGCGGCAGTTAAACACCGCCGCAAAATTCACCGCCGCAGTATTTTTTGTTTAGCGGCCGTTGTGTCAGCAATTGTGAAAAACCGCAACAAAACCGTTTAACAACACCGTTATAGGCGGCAGTTGATTAACGGTCGCAAAACCATTTCGTGGCGGCTGAAAACTACCGCGACAAAACGATGAAAAGTTTGCCGCTAAGTCGCGCCTCTCTTACAGTGTAATTAAGGTTTATAAGGTGCATTATCAAAATATCCAGAATATTATGAACAATTCATTAGCTCAGATCTTCATACAAATTTGCAAACATTGTTATACAAATTTAATTTAGTATTATACATCAATATGTTTTAAGCTAAACAAGCAACTTACGTGTAGATCATATAGTATATTCATATTTACAATAGCATTGGCTAGTAGTTAATTACTTAAAAATAAGTAAGTCAAAATTCTTAAAATATGTTTTAAATATTCTAATTAAATTATGCCAGTCAAATAGTACCTGTGATCAACATACTAATTGATAGTTTCACTGAATTTGTTATCTTTGATTAAACTAACCGTAAGTCGTACGTACACTTATATATGTATATACTTAGTCCAAATATATTCAGTCTAAATAAGATCAGAGTATAAATATAATATTACAACTTGCTTTATGCTAATCATTATTTACTAGCCGACTCTTTTGACTGTAAAACACAATATATACATGCCTTGATTTTGAATCAACTAATTAGGTTGTAGTTGACCATCTTTTTAAGGAAAAAAATTGATAAAAAAAAACACCTTGTATATGCTATATGATTGTCAATCTTGAAAGGTTGGTCTCATATAACACTTCACCCGACAAAATTTTAATTTACAACATAAATAATTATATATCTAAAAGGTAATATATTTATTTTATTATTATTATTTGGGTTTGTGAATTTTTATATATGTTTTTTTATATATCTTATACTAAATTTTTTATTGGTAAATTTTATAAGAACAAACTTTAAATTCTTAAATAATAAATTCTCATCGTATATATCAAGTCATAATCCTACTTTTACTTACAAATTTAACTAATAAAAGAAGATAATATAAATAAACATATCTCTAATAAGCTTCGGATCACTAGAAGACTAAAAAGTTCTTAAAGATGACAGGAAGAGATTAACCATATTCAATAATCTTGCAAGCTTTTATATACTCCACTCACTGCTGTGCATTTAGACCGGAGACAATTATATTATATAAAATAATTGCTAAATTTCTTGAAATTTATAATTACCATGATACCATCAACCAAATGATGAGCTACTGAATTTGATATAAGATGAAGTCCACGGCGTTTATCATTACGGTAACTAAATAAATTTAACGATATTAAAAGAATTAAATTATTTAAACACCAAAATTAATTACCAAAATTAACGATTAGTATATATAATACACAATAAAATATAAAATACATATGAGAAATTATAAAATTACACACATATATTCTTATATAAATATATGGTGACTAAATTTAGTGGCTAATTTTAGTATACAAATAAAATTTTTGATATTAAAAAATGTGGCTAAAATCAAAGTTGCATTTTTTTTACATTTTAGTAACATCTTAATATAGCAATACAACTTTATATTTTTTATTTTATTTTATTTTAGAAAATACTCAAATTCAAGATTCTTATAATAGAATAAGAAATAATATCATATAACTTATGTGTCCATTAATTCATTTTTATAGATTAAATATGAGTGATAATAATATATTTAAAATTAGTTAAATTGATACACATATTACCCTTAAATCAAAATGTCATATATATATATATATAAGGGATCTACTTGTGTAAAAAAATTTTGACTTAAACTAATTAATAGTCACTAAATTTACATTTTATTAAAAGTAAAAATTTTATTTTTCAATAAAACATTAATAATTTTTATATTAATGTAAATCTAATGACTAATAAAAAGAGTAAATAAAAAAACACTTGCACTTGTGTTGTGTTAATATGTATATCTCTTCTATATATATATATGTTCAACGGACTGAGGCTCTATCACTGATTCAATAGTCAATACTTAATTTTTACAAAATAATTCTTTATATATATGCTTTGTCCAATATCCTTTCATGACGACGGTGTAGTTTGGTTGTAAGACAAGTGTGGATATAATATTTAATACTATTAATTAATCCACCGCTAAGTAATCTTATATTCTGTATGATGATATTCTTCTTTCTCTATTTTTCTTTTCCTTTTTACGCTGAAATTTTAATTAAACTTGTCTACATCTTTGCTTAATATATTTATATCTGCCCCATTTGAATCATATTATATAATTCGTTTTAAAATTAAAGTTTTATATTAACATGCAGGACTGTTAAAATCTATAAGATCAGAAATACTATATTGTGCATGTGTGATATTGTCCTGAAGCTTTGATTGCAAAATATTTCGTCTTTTTTTACAATATTATATTATTTGTAAATTCTAACAATATCGAGAGAGTAAGTTACCCTTCTCATTTTGCATCTCTTTCTCTTCGTTGAACATCCTCTCTATCTGAAATAATATCGATGCATCTTTCAATTATCGTTGCGATTTCGTTTTCTCAAAAAAAAAATAAATAAATAAGACAAAGTGAGAAAGAATAGAATGGTGACGGTGATTAGAGGTTTAGTCGGTTCTTATGAACATTATGATAGTGGTGCTTCAAAGAGTGTGATATTTTTCATATTTTTAAGAACTACATAAAATTCCATTTATAATAATTAATTCATTATAAATTTATCCCAACTAGTCAGAAAATAATTATTATAAATGAACCTTTATATAATTTAAAAATATAAAAAGTACTGGACGCTCTCAAGAGCATACTGTTGTTATGTTCGCAAGTATCAACGCGTCTTCTAATTACTGTTATAACTCCATTTTCTCCCATTTGATTTTCTGTTTGGAGAGAACGGAGTCGCGATGGTTGTTAGAGGTGTTAGGTATGTTAGTATAGATATTCTCTTGTATTATACAAGAACTATATAAGTCTTGTATTCTTGTCTTAAGTGTAACAAGAGGGTATCTATACTAATATACCTAGCAAGAGGACGTGATGGCGGTGTTTCAAAGTCGTCCATCAGATAGAAAGACAAACAAAATGAGATAGAAAGACAAACAAAGTGAGAAAGGGTAATTAATTATCCTCTCATTTAGAGAGGATGCGTTAGAATTCACCTAAATTATTTATCTCTTTTCAAATTTGATTTTAAAAAAAATTATAATAACAAATTAATCCATATAATAAATTAAAAAACCATTTTATAGTCAGTATTTGGTACTTTAATTTTGCACTCTATCATTGCTATTGGCTTCGTTAATTAGTCAGTTTGTGTTTAAGTAGAAAAAAAGTATTTTAGTAACAAGTTTGTTAGAACTAGTTTTTAGAGAAAAATTTATTAATAAGTTAGTTTTATTTTTGGTGACATAATAAGTTAGTTTTTGGGATACTTAAAGATAATATAATAATACATGTATTCTTCTTAAGAGCTAAATTATTTATATGTGAATCTTCATAAAAGATTAGTCAATATTCAAACCCTGCTTCTTTTGTATGATGCTGCGTTGATTCACGTATTCTACCATAAAGATCTTTCAATATATTTCTGCTACTCATTTCAATTTCAATACAATAATACAAACAAAAACTGAAAAACAGAAAAGTTCAAAGCTATTGACAATTGAAGAAGTCATTATCTATCACTTATCACTCACGCAAGTTAATTATTTGTAACCTTATTATAATGAGGAATTAATGATCATTATTGTTGAAAACTCACTCCTTGAAAACGTGCATAGATTGACTGTTAATAACTAAGTTTTTCCCAAAACAAACAAATGGCATTGTCATTTTTTTAAAAAAAAAATTCTTATGGTATCTAAAGATTAATCTACTAAATCTAATTATATTTAAATGTTCATTATTAATTCATGAATTGCTGTATACACAAGTAGGATCCAAATTTTATTTCAATATTTGCTTAAACGGACGAGTAGGTTAATCACTCGACAGATTTTAAGTTGGTTTAACATTGTCATATTACACTATAATTAAATTAAATTAAGTCATTTTAAATTATTAAGCTCCTAATCATTACAGAATTTGTCTCAACTTATATGAAAATGCTAATAATTAATGGACACAAGAATGTCATTGTCATGTTGCACTATGGAATCCATGATGCACTTAAAAAGGTACCAACTTGATCCTCGACAATAGAAAATGGTGGATATACACATTAAGTGTTTTCCGTCGAATGAGAGTGCGAAATGGAGGAGAGTAGTTGTTTAGGTATTCTGTTATCTATGATGATTTTGTCCCGTTATGCCATGTTAGAATACGAACAACATCATTTTTATTCCTTAATGCTTCCTTTATATTCTGGGTTTTCTCTCTTTGTTAGATTATTCAACTACTGAATTTCTTTTTTATATTATTCAAAATTAATTACATATTTCTTTCTTCTTTTATATTGGTAAAAATTCTAGAAAGAAAAAAAAAAAGAAAAGTAGTAATCATTCAGGATGATTTTTGTTTTATTTGATAAATTAAAAAATATATAATTAATTAATGTTTATATATACCTAAGACTCATAATAAAGAGATTAATTTAGAAATTATGATAACCATATATTTAAGAATGACATAATAAAATGGTAGAAACCAGAGACAACTTTTTACTCTCTATTTTACATTTTAAAATTTCTTCCATGTCGACTCATACCCACCAGGAAATATACACACATTTCCGATTATCCCCATCTTTAGAAATATATATTCATATTTACGAATTTTTCAGTGTCATCTTGTACATTACATGAGTAAATTAATTTATAATAGTTAAGTTGTATACTTATGTAACATGTATCTAACATCTACAATATTATATATGTTTTATTTATAATAACTATATTAAACTTTTTTTTTTCAAATCATTTTATGTAATATATATCCAATATCTACAATATTAGATTTTTATTTATGATAACTATATATTAAACTTACTTATGTTATATCATATACGAAGAATTAAACATAAATAAGTTTAATAGGAGGCGTGTCATGAAAAAAAAAATGTTTAGTTAACATATAAGATAAAAATAATAAATAAAAAAGTTAATAAAGATTTATAAATAAAAAGATTATTTCAATTTAATTGAAAACAGTATATCTAACGAGTAAATAAACATACAACTTGAATATATTTTTAAAAATTTACAAAGATAAATTTTTCATATATTTTTAAAAGCACATTTGTGATACCCAAAATATGTATTTTTCTAATTGTTTTATTCCTTTTATATTCTTAAAGTAAAATACATGTGCATAAGTACCTCTAAAGTGAAAGTTAAAAAAATTAGAAGAGTAAAATTTTTTATCAACTAAGAAATTAACTACGACCTATCTCTTTATTTTTTTTAAAAAAAAAGGAAAATTAGTAATTTTTTGTTAGTTTTGTTTTTATGGAATGAAGAGAGAAATAATTAATTTAAATTTTATTTGTTGAAAAATGTTTCAGGCAAATCAATTTTTCATTTATTTAAAAAATATTTAATTTATATATAGTAATAAGTTAAACAAAATAATGAATGAATGATACTAATCACATATTATACAAATAATCAAAATAATAAAACAGCTTAAAATTTAGATTAATTCTAAATAAATATCCATATAAATTAAATTATTTTAAAATTTTTATTTATGTAAAATATAATATCTATAATATTAATTTTTTATTTATAATAAAAATATTATCCCTACAATAATGCACGGTTAAAATACTCTAGTAAATATAAAATAAGTACGGATACATTGACACTATATTAAAATTTTCTACAGGTATTGTATCATTGTGAAAACCAAACAAAGTAATGTTAAATGTCAATCAAGCCCTACAAATTGAACTTTTAACATATGAATATTTTATTTAGAGAGTAATGTATAGATGATTTTGATTATAATGTTAAGGACTTGTCAATAGACATAAATATTTTCTATTACTTTTCTAACTCATGTGTTTTCTCTAATTTCAAATTAATAACATTTAGTTTAAATGTTCAAAGAAGCGTACGTATTTTAGTTTCAGTTTTCCTTCAACAAAATGTTTCTTGATGTAATTTTGACATTATCATAATTATAAATGTACACTTAGCTTTATGAAATTTTGACATTATCATCATCGTTATAAATTATTTAATTATTCGATAATGCTATATATATCATTATACATTTTTATATACATCATTTTTAGTATAAAAAAATATAAATATCAGTACCTAAATTTTATTTTTTTATATTAATATTTATATTTTTTTATGTTAAAAATAATATGTATAAAAATATACAATAGTATACGTAGATTAATGATTAATTATTACAGTCAAAATATATACTTTAGAGATTGCTGGTGTTCTATTAATGGAAACCGTCAAAACAATCCATTTTATAATAAATCATTTAGAATAAAACTAGTGTATACACTAGTTAAGTATTAAGTAGTGGTATTTTTGGGAAAAAATTGGTAACCATAAATTTGTAACACAATTGCGATAAGTTTCCATTTTGAAGTTCTTTTTAATGATTTTTTAACTATTCTAATCCATAATGTCTACGCGCGCCTATATGGCTTTATTGCATATCATTTATTTTAATTTATTCTTGATTGGTCAAAGTAGCTGGATCATACCCTTTATTATTGGATTACCATCACCGTTTCCTACTATTAAAAACTGCATGTTTTTCTTCTTTCTATTTTTTTGCTTTAAAGTCAATTCCTTTTATAATCCAAATCAATACTGAATCCTACTATCTTTTTGTTGACTAAAGAAAAACACAAAAGAACTAAGGAGGAGAGAAACAAGCGTTGTACTAGGCATAAGCCATTCTTCATAGTTTTGTTGAATCCTACTATTTATATATAATACTTATTAGGAGCTAATAACTTTTAAATTTCTTAGCATTAATAATTATTTTCAAAAATTAAAATTAATAATTAGCTCTATTCCTATGACTATTTTATTTTTCTTATACTTAAAATTACAAGTTAAAGTCTGAAAAGTTAAAAAAAAAAATCCGCAATTATATATATGTAACATTGATAAACTCATACAAATATCATCCTATGTATGTCTAATACACATATCATCTATAACAAGGGTTTTAGGATGTTATTTAAAATTGTTATTATTGAGAATATATTTTTTATTAAATATTATAATACATTAAAAATGTCAATAACTTATTTTTTAAGTCATATCATAATTTTATACCCTAACTTCCAAAATATTGGATCATAACATCATAAAGAATAGTCACAGAAAAAAGTAGTAATCACAAAAAATAACATAGTAAAGAATGATCTCTCAAGTCTTTTAGTATTAATTTAGTTTTTTTTATTAAATTGATATTGTTATGTTTGTTTATTTATTGACTATAATCTTATTAAAAGATTTTTTATCAAAATTTTCTTTAATGTTTCATTTTCAAATTTTTGTTTTATACCAATATTTATTGATAAATATGAGTTGCACACGGTGGAAGTTCATAAATAAATCTATAATTTGACACTCATATTTTCATACGTATAACATCCATAATTTTATACATTTAATATATATATTTTCATATTTGTAAGTAACATCATAAAAATGATCTCTCAAGTTTTCCAAAATTATTTTAATATTTTTTAGTTGATAGTATTATATATGTTTATTTATTTATCTTTTCATTTTTTCATGTTTTCATTTTCAATTTTTTATAGAGGTTTTCTATTAATATCTGTATATTTTAAAAATCTTAACATCTTTCTCTTTTAATTGATAAAAACTTTCTATGTTTTGCGTAAATAATACGTCCTGTTTATTAAAATAGGTGGTTGTACAATATTTTATTCATAGAAATTAAATGTTGGTCGAAGAAAAAAATAGAGAAAATAACATGCTCATGTTTTGAGTAAATAAAAAGTCATTTGTATGTAAATTAAGTGAGAGAGTGAGAGAGTGATACAATAAGATACTAAAAAGTAAAGAGCGACACAATTAGAAAGGAATATATTTTGATGTAAATTCATATTGAAGAAATGAAATAATATTCGGATATAATACCGAATGTTTTGGGATTTTTATTATGAGAATTGTAACTGCTGTTTTGAAAAGATAGTGTAATTATTATAAGATTAATCCTTTGATAGCATTGGAATATACGCGCTCATGTATGAGAGTGTGAGATCATTCAGATTTTTTCTCGTGCGTTTAATTAATTTTTTGATAGTTATTGAATATGGGTTAATGATTTCGTATCACTACTGATTTTTGGAGAATGTTATATATTATTGTCCACAATTCAGTTTGGCCTAAAATATTTTTAGATCAAGCAGTTCTGGTTTATATTTAATTAGCTAAGTACAATTTTGTGCTAGATTGTTAATTTTCTTAACTACTGATCGGATGGTACCTGAGTTCCAATACTCAAATGCTTGTGAGATTAGATTAGGCTGTGTGTCGAAGCTGCTTGACTTATTGATTTCTAATATCTTTCCGTGACGAGGCTATTGGTGAAGTGATCTGATGTAAGAGGCTACTTGGCTCCCGGGCAGAGCTTCGTCGGAGGAGTAGACGGGAGTGTCAGAAGGACCACCTGAAAAGAAACTTCGACGCTCGACGTCAGCAGAGTATTAGAGGTTGTGGAACTTAGCTTACCATTTGATGACATCTTCCTTTTATAGTGTGGTTTTCAGCCATTGGCATTAAGATAGAGTTATTGTAAATAATGTGTGCATTGATGCTTGATGAGTTATCATTATGTATTAATGGAGAAATTCCATGACTACTCCCTTTGGCTTTTAGATTTTTATAGAGCTTTAATGAAGGAAATTCAATGTGGAATGACCCTTTTAGTTGCAGAGGTTGACCATGGTTTGGCTTTGCCTCATATTGGGCTTATGTCTATTTTAGACCCATTGTGCAATGCTGCATAAGTGTTTGGACCTCAAAGATATTGGGCTTTCAGATTCTGGGCTTAGGGCTTGTCCAGAACGGTTGTTCATTCGTTGTATTGAAAAAATCAGATATAACAAGAATGCAAGTGGAAAATTCAACATTGTTCATTCATGGATATTTACAAGTATAAGAAAAATGGGCCTCGTTAAAAACCTTTGTGAAGGAAAAGAGTGCCCTTTATTATAATTGAAAAGACATTACGAAGGTATAAAAAAGACTAGTAGTAATACCTCTTAGGCGGGTGGCATTCCATGTTCTCGGGACCGTGGTACCAGCCATAGATTCTAGCTTGTATGGTCCTTTCCTGAAGTCTTTCTTTATACGGAAGAGACCTTTTCAGCTAGTACTAAGCTTTCCCTCATAGGCTGTCGAGGCACCGGTGTCCGCCTTTTAGGGTACTAGGTATTGGAGCACGGGATACCAAGGTACCGATTTTCTGATGACAAGGAGGATTGAGAACGAAGTACCATTTTTGTATCCTCCTGCCACATATATTCTAAAGTAATTGTTTGGATTTCTTCCATTGTTTTGATTTCCTCAGAGACTAGGTGTCTTAGGAACTCACCTTTCATCAATCCAACAGTGAAACCCGAAGCTACCACCATTTGGTTCGTTCCAAATATTGATCTCTAGAACTACTTTGTTATATCTATCCAAGTAGTCCCTGATTGTTTCTCCGGCACGTTGTTCTATACCAAATAGGGTAAGGGAGTGCTTTGCATGATTTCTGTGAGCTTGGTGAAAAACTTGCTCCAGATATCCGAGAAACTAGGCTTCGTTGAGACATAGACAGAATAGAACAATACACTAAAAATTATTATCTCTATATTGTGTTTGGCAATAGTGTACAAGACACACATAGACAATACTATGATTTATGGTAAAAAACATTTTTGTCCAATACATTCAACAATTTTTTTTTCAATTTCGTTTTCCAGACACTTATTTTTCTCTTTCTTTTCTCTTCCTATTTCAACTATTCTTCTTCTCCTTCTTCTAAAGACAATGAAAATCGGATAACAACATTTTTGTTATCTTAATCAATAATCTTAAATAATAAAGAAAAAAAGAGAAATAAAGAGTTTGGGGAAAAAAAAGAGAACTAGAAAAAAAAAGGAAGAAGAAAAGAAGACAAAAGAAATGGAATTTGAAGTAGTTTCGAACTTTGGTGCCACTCATACAGTTACTCCAACTCCAACTCCTCTACGGCCCTCCCACTCCTCTATGCCCTTCCATTCACCTTTGCCACCGCATCGTGGATATATTATTAGAACCAACAAGAAATTGAAAAAATGAAAATTTGGTCCTTCATCGCTTTAAAAGAGAAAGAAAAAATGAAGAACATGAAGAATGAAGAAAAGAACAGAGAATAAGGAGAAAAAAAAGGAGAAGAAAAATAGGGGGAAAAAAAGAAAAGGAGGGAAGAAGAAGAAATATGGATCTAGAAAAGAAGTAGAGAAGAATGAATGAATTTTGAAAGAAGAGGAAAATTAAAAATTAGGGTTTGTGATCTCAAAAAATTAAAAAGGGATAGTAGTGAAATAATAAAAGAATTTTGTGGACAAAAAATAAAAGAATTTCATTAAAAACTTATTGTCCACTCTTTCAAATCTCGTGTCCATCAATGACCCTCATTTAAAAGTGGACACAAAAATAAGGAAAATTGTGCCATGGACAATGTGCCCACTGTCCATGTCTTTGTCACCAAACATGTTTTAGTCCCTTAATGTCGATGTCTTTGTGTCCTGTCCACCTAAAACAAACACAACCCTAGAGATGGATCTTCTAGGTAGGCTTTTGAACAAGCACATTGCCTGACCAGCTAAGGAAACGTGGAAAGCCTTGCAACGCATGGCGTCTCTCGCACATTCGCAGTTCATTTTGCCTTCAAAGGCATCAATGTGACCATCTGAGTCTGTGGAGCCATCATACCCCATATCCGTAGGTTTCGTGAAGGATTTGGAAAACTGAACACGTAGAATGTGGGAAACAAAAGGTGTTCGACCCACAATCTCTTGTTCCCAACCATCATCAAGAACCTCAGGAGTCCGGTTCCTCCTTCTAGGAGGAGTGGGGGTTATGTGTCTCCTAGAGATTATGTGTCTCCTGGATCTGGACCTTGAACGTTCCTGTGATTGATGTTTTGTTTGCTATGATTATTGAGTAATGTTTTTGTGTCTTGGTCACAGGTTGAAGTGTGGATGATCCTGAGCCACTAATCCCTAAATTTTGAGTGGTGTAGAGAAATGGATTAATATTGTTTCCAAATTGGGAATAAACCCTCCACTTGACCATTTGACAAAGTGAGTTTGACTCTTTATGTGACAACCATTCACAATTGGGATTAGTGATGATGATAGAGACACATTATACTTCAACTAAGACCAAGCACATTTTTTCTTGCAACACAAGTTATCTTTCTTTTGTTCTAGTTAGTAGCTATTAATCATTGCAACCCCGATATTTCACAACCATTCGTAGTTTCGTTTTCAATTCCTAGGAAGAACGACCTAAGATGAAATACTCTTGGTTTTTATTGTTTTTCATGGTGATATCTTTTCAAAATTTGTTCACTCTTTGATCACTAATTGAATTATATTTACAACTCTATCATGGTTTGATTTCTGAAGAAGAAATTCTCAGTCGGTCCTAGAGAATGCATTATCCAACCCACTTCTCCTCGTTGAATCTACATGCAATAAATGAACATGTTTCTTACAGTCAACAGGGACCTGGGGATGATCCAACAACTGATCAGTTCGAAGTCAGTCCAGAATTTCAGAATGAGTAAGCTATTCTGATGGCAGTTAAGACGTACAATATCGATAGAACGCTTGACTATAAAATATTGGAGAGTGCGTGACAAATTAAAATACGATGTGAAATGCGTTCAACATGATCAAGGATGTGATTGGATGATACATGTATCCTATCAACGAAAAAAGGAGATAAGAGAGGTTAAGCATTACAATGGTCCACACTCTTGCATGCAAACATCAGTTGATCAAGACCATGATCGGCTGGATTTTGAAGTGATTGCACAATTCATATTTGTCATGGTAAAAGTAGATCCAACCATCTCTATAAGAGTTCATCAAGGCTCGGTTGAGCAACACCTTGGATACAAAGCATCGTACACGAAGGTCTAGATTGAAAAACAACGGGTGATAGCCAGTATATATGGAGATTGGAAGGAATTATACAATGAGCTTTCGAGATGATTATTTGCGATGGAGATGTATTTATCAGTACTATAACATATGTTGTATTTATCTACTTAATTATACATCTTTATAATTTATAATTTATATTCTTATATTGTAATTGCGAGAATATTTCTTAGGGTATTTTGGACATTTCCTCCATATGCTTTAAGCATTGTAAGCCACTCATATTAATCAATGGTACCCATCTATAAGGGATATATGGGGGGACCTTGCTGATGCCTATCATCCAAGATAGTAACTCGAATATCTTGTCGATTGCTTTTGCAGTAGTAGAAGGGGAAACAAAGGAGACATAATTTTTTTTCTTTCAAACTTGAGGTAGCATGTGACTCAATTTCCTGGTCTATTAGTTATCTCGGAAAAACACAAGGCCATCCATGCTCCATTAAATGATGATCGGAGTGGGTGGAAATCTCCTCTGAGTTTCCATGCCATATGTGCCTGTCCACGCCCATGCTGATCTGCATCATGCCGGAAGTCATGCATATCACCAAACTTACCCCGTGTAAAGATGAACCATTTGTCGATGAACCCTCGAGGTGTGATCCAGCCAAAATATCATGCATCCCACATAAGAGCTGAACGTGTGGAACCCCACTTGCTTGTGAAAATGTGATCGTACAAGTGAACCACTGCATTATAATCCCTGGTTGTGGTGCAACTCCATCATGTGAGAGGATTGTTGTCTCTTGTCATGATTGCGACCGAGGTCTGGGCACGTAACACCCGAAGGAGTCTGGCACATCAATCGCAGGCTCTACGTACTGTGCATGGCTAGGCCCTGCTCTGTATGGTTTCGTAGGACCCTATCCGGTTGGACCACTGAATATTTAATAAATTATTAAAACTTTGTGAAAATTATTAATGAATTAGAAATGTACAACATACATATCATATCCTAAAGTTTCCCAGCTATGTGCTCCTCCGCATTTAAACAGTACATAGACTACTCATACCCGAAAAACAAGTTCTCTATAGAAATACAATAACAACTGTTTCAAAATGTTATATGAATTATTACGTTATATGCGTAGTTACTAATCAGAAATTAATTTTAATTAACTAATAAAGTTTAAATTGAATTAAACTAATAAAAATATATATAATAAAAATTGCAAAAATATACTAACATGTTTTATCCATAAAATAAATTAAAGATATGTTACTAAGAATTGTTAAGCTAAAATATTCTAATGCATATAGATAAAAACTTAAATAAATTTAAATTTTTCTAATCTACAATAATAAAAAATATAACAAAATTACAATAATATAATAACATGTTCTATTTATAACATAAATTAACAATATGCTAATAAAAATGATTAAGCTAAA
>JASCZI010242438.1:999-16865 GCA_036250425.1 Stylosanthes scabra | reverse complement strand
CGGTGCAAACACAAACAAACTCCACAGCAAACAAACCGGTGGGATCTCTACGCCCCCGCACAACATCATTTCACCTCTCCCATTCTACGAATCTATCCTAGGGGTTTAAATCTCTAACCCTAAACATGCAAATAACTTGTTCAAATTATTTTTTGTTACCACATAACATTAATTATCAATTTCAATAATATTAAAATTGCTATGATGACCATAATGTGTTCAATTTCAATTTAATGTGTTCAACTTCACTTTAACTAAGAGTTAAATTTCAACTTAAATTAACCATCAATTAACTTCATTTGATTTTTTTAAGTGGTGTCAAGTTAACCAACCTTTATGCAGTGTGAAATAATGGGCAACACCAAGACCGCAAAAACAGCTACGATCCCCACCACAGCCTCAGCCACAACAGCAACAATAGAGCCCTAATCTGCACACATTGAAGGAGATACACACAAAATGGGTCAAAACATGGGGCACCCAAAAAACAGATGAAAACGAAAAAAGTAAACCGATTAAAACGATCACCAACTCACCAGGATCACGGCGGCGGCGGCGGAATTGAAAACGGCGCTTCGGTGACCGAGAAAATGAGGAAAGAAGGCAGAGCCCCGCGGTGGAGAGAGAGAGAGAGAGAGAGAGAAATGGAAGAGAGAGAATGCAGAGGGACGTTCTGCCGAGGAAGAAGGGGGTCTTGCGATTCAATCGCAGGCCAGACCCTTATCGACGGCCAAGCCGTTGTTAAACTAATATTATCGACGCCGAAGAAATGCACCGTTTCATTAAAGCATTTTAGCGTCGGCTGATAGACGGCTAAGCCGTCGATAAAATTAATTGACAGGATTCGAAATTTTAAACCATTAATTAGGTACCGACGGCCAAGCCGTCGATAATATACTCCCTTCGAATCAACAAATTTCCTACGTTTAGCGACGGCTAAGCCGTCCCTAAGTGGCTCAATTTCGTCATTTAGGCCCAAAAACTATAGTGACGGCTTAGCCGTCCATAATATTATCTATATTATCGACGGCTGAGCCGTCCTTAATAGGGCTCGTAATTGCCCAAACCTTTTTCATGTTTACGGACGGCCAAGCCGTCCATAATATTATATAATTATCGACGGCTTCGCCGTCACCATAGTGGAGCCACATGGTGGCGTTGATTTGTGACGACTTATCGACGTCTAGGCCGTCGATAACGTTTTTGCCCGATTCCCCTCGATTTTGGCATACTTATATCGACGGTTTTTCATCGTTAGCGACGACTTTGCCGTCGATAACGTCCGCAGGCAGAAGCCGTCGAAACTAGCCGTCTGTACTGGGGGCTTGTGTAGTAGTGAAGAATGAGACTCAAAGCAGGTTGCTTGACCCTTTTTGTAAAGCCAGTTCCGCTTGTAGAGGAACTGACTGAAATAAACTAGTACTGCCATCTCAGTCAGCGTGACTGGTTTAAAGCAAAATTGTGCCAGTGCTGCATTTTCAATCAACAGAACCGAGTTTGTTTCAGCCCGTGCTTTCTATCAGCGGCACGGTTTAATGATTTTTATTTTGGTAAATTTTCAAAGTAATATTTATTTAGATAATTAAAATATTTATTTATTTAAATTAAAAAATTCATTATCTATCCTTATGTTTTGATTTTTGTGGCAAAATATAAACCGTTATTCTACGTCATTCTGACTCTTTTTTTAAAATATTGGAGTAGAATGTAAAAATTAGTAAAATATGAGAATTTCGTTTTTTTTTTTAATTTGAAAGATATGAATTCCGTTAGGAAAAAAAAAGAATTTGTGAGTTACCACTTCAAATAATTTTGTGTTATTCATGAATTGTTTTTAAATATGTTTTTCAGTGCCATTTTCATAGTATTACACCTATATTATTCAATAATATGATAAAACAACACCATAGTTAAATAAATATAAAAAACAATTAAGGGTTAAGTACTCTTTTGGTCTCTAAGGTAGCGTTTGGTTTTAAAAACTGAGACTGGGGATTGGAACTTAGTATTGTGTTTAGTGGACAGAGACTGGAACTAAAATTTCAGTTTCAGTCCCCAAAATTCCATTATTTTCAGTACCTCCAGATAGTAGGAACTGGGAGACTGAAATTGAGACTGAAATTTTAATAACATTCTTTACCCAAATTATCCGCATATAATTTATGAAATTCTACAATACACCCTTCTCACGCCTCAAACACTCTGACTCTCTCTTTTTCTCTTCTTATTTCTTTTCTTCCCAAACCATGTTTCCTCTCCTACCCAACCCAAAGTCCACTCCTTCTTCTTCTTCAACCACAAGTTCACCGGAGTTGCTGTCCAGTCCAGCTCGTGTTCCAAAGGCAGAGAACGCGGTTTCTCCTTCCCTAGCAGGCGACGCCGCCACCTCCCTTTTGTCCTTCCCTTAACTGCGTAAAGTTGTTGCCGGCGACTACGAGAGGCAGCGAGCACGACTCTTCCTTCTCTGGCCAGCAACGTCATCGCTTCCCTCTTCTCCTCTTTCCTCTAACCACGACACCTTCTCTTTCTACGCGAAATTTCTTTCTGGTTTTTGTTTCATATCTTTTCTTTTTACTTGAAATAGATATTCATGTTTTCTGCTATGGAAATTTTTAATGTGTATAATGGCATCATTGATCCTTGCAATCCTATCCTTTTTCCCAAATTTTAGTTATTTGGTTTTGAAGAAGCAGCGATTAGAGCAAGAACAATTGAGATGAAAATATTAATGCATATTATGTATATCTTGTGTTATTCTGATTTGATTTTGCACCATTTTTTCATTTTTGATGCTGAATTTTGACACTTGGTTTTAAAAATGGAATTGGAGTATGAGGCAATCATGCTGGAGAAGAGGGCAGGAGGCAACGGTGGTAGGATTACGGGTTTTATTTTGTTTTATTTTTTTAAAATAAGGATATTTTAGTCATTTCATTTTTTTAGTCTCCATACAATTTAATTTTATACATTTTAAATCAAACACAATACACAAATATAATTTAGTCTCAGTCTCTCAGCCTCAATCCCCCAATCTTAATCTATCAGTCTCAGTCTCTTTTCCAAACCCAGCCTAAAGATTGCAGTTGAAAATCAAGTTCGGTTCTAATATTTTTTCGTTATCAATTTCGTCCCCAAGGTTCACAATTATTTTAAAATAGTCTTTTTGTCCACCAAGCAATTTTTTTGGATAAATTTACCCTTTTAATTTATAAAAAATATTAAAAAAAAAATTATTTACCCTCACCATCCTCTACCACCATCATCCACCATCATCAATCTGTCACCACCATCCTCCACCGCCAACATCAATCTATCACCACCATCATCGTCATCAACCACCATCCAGCATCAATCTATAAGGGAGACAAAAATCCTAAACCCCAAATTTCATTCTCAATCATCATCCATGATGGCAAGATCCAAGTCTCTTTTTTAATCATCAAATCCAAACTCCATTTTAACAACCTCACCATCATAGAGTCACAAAAAAAAACTCACCATCATAGCCTTCAAATCCACTCACCCGTCCATCTTCATCAGAATTCAAAAGTTTAATATATGAAAAAATAGATTGTCAAATATTAAAGATGGAATCATATATTTTGTATAGGCATCCAAAATTAATATGGTTTCAATCAATGTTTATATGTTATTGATAAAGGCAATATGCAAGAAATGTTTTCAATATATCATTTAATTCATTCACATGTGTGAATTATTCAGCTCTATCTTGAATTTGAACATTTGGCTCACAGAGTTGGAAAATTAAAGGAAGATACTGATTGGTAGGTTTCAACATTGATAGCGGACAAAAATTCGAAGAAAACTATGAGATCATTGATCCTATTGTAGACGACAATAACGTTGATAGCAATATGGAGGGAGATGGAGATGAGGAATGAGATCATTGATCCTATTGTAGACGACAATAACGTTGATAGCAATATGGAGGGAGATGGAGATGAGGAAGCAAATGCAATATCAAGTCAACTTCTATTGGGGAGCCTTCTTTCATACGTGCGTTGGATCTGATGGAGGCCATGCATGCATTGGAGTATCCTAAGTGCATGAATGTTGGTATCTACATATGCATATCATTTTTCATGTTCTGAATCCACTTTAAATTAATGAAGCTTCCTTTTCAATCACTTTGTCAATGAGCAACTCTGAATTACGACATACACTTGCCTTCTATATATTGAAAATTTTCCTTTATTGCTTCTAGCGGTGCACAGGACCCGGGCCGGCCTGCAACCCGGCCCGGGCCCGGTGTAAATTTTGTTAGGTTGGATTTGGTATTTGTGGTCCGTTGTGATTTTCGAGTCGGATTTGGGTCTTGTTTCGGGTCATCCGGTCCGGCTCCGAAGCCATTTATTTTTAATTAAAAATACATTTAAGATGAGATTAGTGATTAAATATTACACTTTTAAACTTCTATTAATATTTTATATATTATATAATACTATTTTTGTTTTAAAATAATTTATTTGGTATAAACATAATATAACATTTGTTAAATTTAATATTTAAAAATAAAAATTTATTATTTTTTATATAAAATTTACAAAATTATATATATTAATTTATATCGGGTCTATTCGGGTTGGGTTCGGGTCTTATCAAACCCGGCCCAGTCTCATATTTAAATTAAAAAATTAGACCCGCATATTATTAGGGCCGGATTCGGGTCTCGTCAAACCCGGCCCGGCCCGACCCATGTGCACCCCTAATTGCTTCACCATCTATTAAGAGTCCAAACATCAAAGCGATACTTTACAATGTCATAATGCATTCGCCCATAGGAAGATGAAATGTGTGGGTTTGTGGCTGTCACATCTCAACCAATGCGATTATCAATATTGAATGACGAGGTAAAACTCAAATTGGCCTCCGAAGTTTGAATCACAACTTAAATTAGCCTCTGAAATTAATCAGTGACTTTTAAGTTGGCGCTCGGATAGTTTTCTGTTAATGGCATGCTGACATGGACAATCAGTACCACATGTTAAAAGAACGTTTATCCACATGAAATTGAGTGACACAAAATGACAATTAGTGACGAGCCTTCTTTTGACATAGGGCATTAGAGCATGCCATGTTAGCATGCCATTAGCGAAAAACTATTCAGGGGCCAACTTGAGTCATGGATTGAAATTGCAGGAGTTAAATTAAGTAATTTGAAAATTCAAAGACTAATTTAAATTGCAATTCAAATTTCGAGACCCAATTTAAGTTTTAACTCATTCAATGACCTTAGACTTGGTCAATGTGAGCCACGAGAATGATCTGTAGAATCCAAATTCAAGCAACACTTCATTCACATTCCCATTACATGTCTTTTAATCAAAATAATTTATAAATTACAAAATGCTATCTAAACACGTCTATAAATAAAAATTCAATATATATTAAATTGTATTCTAAAAACGTAAATAGAAAAGTAAATGTATAAAAGTAATATAATAAAAAATGCAAACGAAAAATTCGTTAATGTCAAAGTACAACCCAATTATTGGTTTTGCACTCGTTGTTTTGGGTGTTTTCAATTCACCTTAGGCATTTTTTGTTTTTCATTTTACAACTTCAGCCCACCACATTTGAAAAAATTTCCAAAGCCTAATATTTATGAGATTCACTTATGCTAACCCCATATTTAAATTAGGGGCTTATTCAATACAAATATACATGTTACGTATCTAAGTTTTATTAGAAATATGCGATGGCTTATATCAGTATTCTACTTTAATTCTTGTAGGATATAAGAAGTAATATCTGTATTTTAAGAAAATATTTCATATCTGCATCAATTTACATTTGTACCGAATAATTTTCCTTAAACTTCTTAATAAATATCCAAAACAGTTCTCAACGTTTAGACAATATAGCCATTCTATTAGAAATTACAAAAAATCGAAGGGACTATTTTGAATTTTTTTTATCATTTTTTAGGATTGTTTTGAGAGTTTTATATTTTTCGAGGAACTATTTTATCCTTCATCCAATACAAAAATATAAGCCGGAAGGATTAGTCTAATAGAATGACTATATTGTTTAGCAGTTAAGGAGCACAAACCTTTATCCATGTACTAATTTTTTAAGGTTTGTGCTCTTTAACTATCTTTTCCGGCTTCGATTCTTTCTAAAAATAGAAAATGAAGCTTGCTTACTTGGAAGAATTGCCCATTTTATCTCTACAGTATCCGAAGAATTAATTATTGGACTTTAGATCTGGAAAATACCCTGGTGCACACTAAAAAAGGCCAATTTAAAATATCTCGAAGACTGATTTAAATATTTACTATTAAATTTTTAACCTTGAAAATTGAGTGTGCCTCCAAATAACTTAAAATTAATTCAAGAGGAAATGCAAAATGTTTCGTCGAATAAAATGACTAATAGTTGAAAGACTTGGAATTGAACCTATTAAATAAAAAGAAGAATTTAATTTCTATACATTATTTGTCTATAAATTTTACACAGACAATTAATCATATATTACCATGTCAGTAGAAATAATTAAATTTTAAACTTACTATTTTTCAAACAATAAAGGTATAGAACTAACATTAGGAAGTCTTTAGGAAATTAATAATTAAATTATCATCTAAAATAAAAAAAATTATTATCCAAAATTAAAAAATATTATCATTCAAAAAGAATAAAAATGATTATCCACTAAATATATGAGTTATTATCCGTAATTTATCTACCATCATCATCAAGTACATTGGCTCCCAAATATATTGGCTCATAAGAGTTTCTATTATTTTTCAAAAGTCATATAAATACATAAATATAATTAAATAATCGTATAAAACTATTTATATTAACAATGCATTAAAATTAAACTCATAAAATAAAATAAAATACATTTCCCTCGATAAAATTTAATGACTGGGATTATTATTACTTTCGTTCTTTCTTTTTTTTTTCGCTGTTCAACTAGTAACGTTCCAATTTTACTATTAAGAATTCGATTAATGTAATCTAATTTAATAATCCTCTTAAACTTTTAGAAATAGAGATATGAACCTCCTACTAAAAAAAGTTCCAATTTTACTATTAAAAATTCGATTAATGTAATCTAATTTAATAATCCTCTTAAACTTTTAGAAATAGAGATACGAACCTCCTACTAAAAAATTGTCTTATTTCATATTCAAATCTACAATATTTATTACTAAATACTTTATTTTATTTGATTGTATCGTGTCAAATTAGTAATTACGAAGATTTTGAAAATTAAAGTTAAAATTAGATATTTAAAAGTTTAAAAATTTAATTGAGTTTAAACTGTATGTATTAAAATAATATATTTATATATAAAATATAATTTTAAAGTTTTTTGTTTTTTATATTTTATTATTTTAAATCGACCAATAATAAAAAATTAAATTAATTTATTGTCAATAATTTTTTATCGAAATAAATTCAATTTAAAAACTAATTTTTCAATTAACTTAGTTAAATCGGCAAATTCACCTTCTTCTCATAACTTGTTAATTTGAATACATCATGAGAAAAGATAGAATTTTTCTAGCTGCATACCAACATATGTGAAATTGTGATTACTTTTGTATTATTATTATTATTATTATTATTATTATTATTATTATTATTATTATTATTATATATTTTTGGACAAGGTCTTTCGTATTATTTATGTTTGTATTTTTTTTAGTATTGTATTATTATGTGTGTGTTGCCCTCCCTATACTTGGTTTGGGCCTTTGGGAATCCACTTCTTGCATCAGCAATTTTTGCTTCTTTTCTGTCCTCACCTCAAGATTCTTTTTATTTAAAAAAAGAATTATTTATTTTTAATTTAAATTATTGTATAGAAACGTAATAAATTCAATATAATAAATCATTTTAATAATAAAATCTTTCTAAGGGTCTTTCACGCTAATTTTCCTTATTTTATCTAAGTAAATAAAGAAGCCACTCAGCTCATTAGCTTTTTCCAGTCTCAGCTCATTATTATTAAATTCAACAACAACAACAACAACAACAACAATAATAATAATAATAATAATAATAATAATAATAATAATAATAATAATTTTGTGGACCATTCAAATTGAGGATCTCACATGGCATGTGATGGTGGGTCACAGACTTCAGTAACCACTAGGATTCGGCTTTTGCTCTAAATATACAGTAAGATAATAACATGCCTCATGATAAGGAAAAAAAATCTTCATAGTCAAAAGATCAGATGAGAAAAACATATATCCGAAGATTTGAGTCTTGGTGTACATATTGATAGATTAAAACCAATTAGGTAAAGAAAAACAATTGGGACTTGGGAACGGATAAACTCATATTTGGCAATTGAACATGTGATATAATTAAGTGATTTTTCAATAAAAAATTATATAATTGCTTATGAATAATCATATTTATAAACATTTGTTCATATATATTTTTATAGATAAATACATGTTAACATAGTCTTAAAAGATAGAAATTTATAAAATCTCATTCCATTTGATGCTTTGATGAATTTGTTAGTGTATTTGAGACTTTTATGAATTGAAAATGGCATAGAAAAAGCTAATGAAGGTATTAGAAGCAAATAATTCATGAAAAGAAACCTAAGGAGAGAAAACAGGGCACCATGAGACTGCACGGCTACATTGTGTGACCGCACGAGTCCATGGGAGCATCACGGAAGTGCCTCTGTCGAATTCGTGTGACCGCACGGTTCACCACGAGCGCTCACACGTATACTTAGAGGTGAAGCAAAGGCTGACTTTCTCGTTGACCGTGCGACCGCAGGGGTGTGTCAGACACCAAAACTAAATGAAGGTTAAAAATGGAATTTCATGTTTTCGACCCAAGGTCAGGCTCCTTTAAAGGCCCAATTTGGATTATATGAAGAGAGAACAGCTGAAACACAAGGCATACTCTCACCATTAGGATCAGTCATACTTTTAGATAGTTTTTGGGAGAGTTTTCCATCTCTATCATTTTCTCTCTTTAGTTCATAGTTGTTTTTTATTTCTATTTCCATTTTCAACTCTCACTAGCCAAACTTTTAGTTTAATTTAGTGTTTGAATATTTGTTTAATTAATGCAATCTTTACTTGTTTCTATCATCTCATTCTCTATTTCTCAATTCTAGCTTTTATGTTCTTATGTTCTTATTTATATATTGCTGGAAATTAATGCTTGCTATGATCTATTGTCATTTCCTTTGATATTTATTGATAATTATTGATTCTCTTGTTGATTTACTTCATTTGCTATCTTAATTTGTCAATTTCTCTTGTTATTTACCATGCCTTTTTTATTGTACACACCAAGTGTTTGATATTTTATTTCTTATAGATATGGAGTAGTGTTCTTGTGTCTTGGTCATGGGTTAAAGTGTAGATGATTATAGCCACTAATCCCTAAGGAAAAGAATGGGTTAAAGATAGGGTTAAAACTGTTTTGTTGACGTTAGGCTTTTGCTAGTGATGATTGGACCTTAACGAGGTGAACGTGATGTATTATTCGCGTTCCAAAGACCTTGGTCCTTTCCATTAGTAAGTAGTCTAGGACTTACGAAATGGGGTTAATTCTCCCCACTTGACCATTAGATAGAGTGGATTTGATTCCTTACGTGACAACCATTTGTAATTGAGATTAGTGGTGATCATAGGGACACATTATACTTCAACTCAAGACCAAACACTTTTTATCATTTGCAATACAAGTTATTTCTTGTTCCGATTCTTATTCACAATTCTCACTATTGTAACCCCAATATTTTCACAACCAATTGCAAGTCTCAATTTTCAATTCCTAGAGAGAACTACCTGAGTTCAATACTCAGTAATTTTTTGTTGCAAACTTGTGACACTTTTAAATCTCGATTCGCCTGTTCTTGCGTCGGTTGGAACTATACTCGCGCTAAGAAAACTCTAGTTTTAGAATTTCTAACCGACCAGAGTGGTCGTGTCAGAAGCCAATTAGCAGGGAGCCAATTAAGGGAAACGACATAGCTATGCTCCACACACATACTGACCTTGGCATTTTTCGTGCTCCACCATCGTGCTTTTCCATTGTGCTCCTCCAAAGAACAGGGGTTTCATCTGTGGCGGCGTGAAGATGTTTCTCCTACGACGGCTTTGGCTCGGCGGTGGCAGTGTTATCCTTCTCAAGTCATGGCATCGTCATCCTCAACTTTGATTAGGGTTTAGGTCATTCCAAATTCTTTTTGGCGTTTCTAAGATTGTTTTCACCAACAACATTGTCTTCCTTTGATCACCTTTTAGGTCTTTCAAATTCTCCTTCACAATTGATTATTTGATCATGGATTCTTTTGAGATTGTTGATGATTGTCGTAAAATTGTTGGTGAAGATCCTGAGGAGGTTTCACTTTTTTTTAACACAAATCACATTTGTTATCATCAAATCCTTAAGTTGTCATGCATATACACATATTTTATCATCCAAAACGTTTCCTCAAATTTAAATTAAAAATAGACTTTACGCGCAAAAATTGAAACCAAGACCTCAACGGTTTTTAAGAATGAAAGAGTGACTCACCTTTGTTAAGGAAGGTGCCGAGTTTTTGGAGATGAAGACGAACAATGAGCGTCGCCGGAGGAAGAAGATGAAGAATGATCGTACGTTGGTTGAAGTGAGCTTGACAGTGGTTGAACCGAGCTTCACGACGATCTCGGTTGTTGAAAAATGCTGAGGTAGAGACGAAGGCGGTTGAACGAAGGTGAAGACTAAGGTGGTTGAAGGATGTTGAATATGATGATCGGCGGTGATTGTTGAAGATGATGGTGATTGATGATGTTGGTGGAGATGATAACTAGATAATTTGGGGGTTTTAGTTTTACTACTGTGAAAGTTTTGAAAATGAAAAGGATTTAGGGTTGGATCAAAACTGATTTTGGATGATAGTGTACCAAAAACGTGGGTTGATTGCTTTAGTTGTAGGCTGATTGTGTTTATTGTGGGTTTTGGGTGTTATGGACCTTATTAGCTCCATATAGGCTCTATGTTATGGGCTCCGGAACATAATTATTAATTAAATTAATTTATTTTTATAAAAATAATAATATAAGATTAAATTTAATTTAAATTTTATTTACATAAATAATACATGAAAATTAAATCATTATAAACATTTATGTGGTATAATAGTTAAATAGTAGATTATATTAAAGTGAAAAAATTTTAAAGTTGTTTAATCATTCGTTATTTTTCAAAATATTTTCACTACTCACAAGATTTTCTCAAACCATATCATATGAGATTTTGAAGGAAAAAATTCTAGACAATAATGAACATGTTTTTTTAAGAAAAAGCCTTCCTAGCTAATACTACTCTGGACAATACTAGTCAATAATGACTTCTCTCTCTCCCTCTCTCATGAACGGCTCTTCTCTCAACCGACAGAGGCTTCTCTTTCCCCTTCTCTTATGGATGGTTTCTCTTCCCCTCTTTCTCACGGTTCTTCTTCTTCTTCTTCTTTTTCTTCTTTTTCTCCACCGCTCCTCCACCGCACTATCCACCATGAAATCTAAATTCTCCAGGACATGGACAATCCGAACGTGGTGAAGAACGTCGAAAGAGAACGTGGCAGAGGCACAGCGCGACACAGCATCCCAACGGCTGGAGCGCGAAGGACACGATGGCTGCAGAAACTGTGGATCCTCCGTGGTGGATCCTGGAAGCCCTAGTCCACCCGTAGTCATAGGTTCGTTGGGCACAAAGCACGCTGTCTCGCGGCGAGCTGAGGCCGTTCTCACCCACTCCCGCCGCCCCTCTTTCCCGCTCTCACCCACTGCGTTCTCGCATTTTCTAACCGATAAGTTGCGCCGTCATCGGTCCTGCTCTGTTCTGCTTGCCACCACCGTCAATATCTCATCGGTTTGACAACGGTGATGGCTTCTCCTTCCCTCGCCGGTGCCGTCGTCTTCTTCCTCTTCTCCTCCCTTCTCTTTTCTGGTTGATATTTTTATTACTTTTAATTTTCGGATGTTCATATTTATTAATTTTGAGTGACCACTTTTATCAGTGATGATCAGGTTTATTTTTCTAAATGATTTGTTTTTCAATTTTGAATGAACAATTTTATTTTTATTTTTTAATTTTGAATAATTACTTTCTGTTGACTATTATTGATTAATATTATGTTAGTTTGATCGAGTAGTTAATCGAAAATTGATTATTAGACCAATTTAGTTTAAAGTAAAACTTGATTGTCAGCGTATTGCTCAAAAACCGAAAAAAATTAATAAATTAGTTAAAAAAAGTTAGATTTTTTAACAATTAATCAATATAAAATAATATATTATAAAAAAGAATAGTGCTACGGAACTAACGTTAGAGAGCCATTAGGGAGCTAATAATTAAGTTATCATTCAAAATTTATATGAGTTATCATCCATAATTATGTGTTGGCTTCCGTTGATCATAATGTTTTTTAAAAAAAATATATAATTTCATACATAAACATATTATTTTATTATATCCTATATAACATCAAACTCTAATCTTTTCTCCACCGGTTGAATAACGGGTTTTAGGAACTTTCGTAACTTAAGATGTTAAGGTGAATGATGCATCTACTCGAAATCTCGAATAATGCATAGTCACGAATTAAAGCATGCATATCTCACTTCCCTCTCTCCCTCTTTGCTTTATTTGTGAAACTTGTTTGGACTATTTGGACACTTATTAACCTTCACTGTTGTGCCAAGCAGCCAATAAATCATTCATGTTACAACAAACCCTAAATGATTCCTCTTATAAGGTCATCATGTTGTTGACTTGCTTAAATTAATTTTAGAGCCTTAAAATGAGAGTTTCTAAAGAAACTGACACACGAAGTTCCTTTTTTCCAATTGATAATGAGTGTTCAAGTGTAACAAGTTATCTATCTTTAACACATTGCTTTTGTAATTTTCTAATTGGAAAAAGTATGTAGGAAAAGTGTGTGTAAGCTGGCAAATTTTGTCTTCACCTTAACACAATTCAACAACTAATACGGAGAGATGTGACATTTCTATATACTATTATTAGTACACACTAATCTTCCAATTAGAGTATTGTAATTTGCATCTGAAAAGATTATTGATGATTAGGCCAAAAGTTTTGATAATCAAATATAGTCATAGCTCCACTTAGGTATTGTTAAGAGAAGAACACCATAATTTGATTAAAAAAAACATATAAGGGATATATATATATACTAATAATAATCATTATTAATTGTATTTTATCACCTTAATTATAGATCTTGAACACTTAAAAACATAGGTAAAATGCAATTTTCTCTTAAAAATAAAAAAGACCAAAGGTAATGATAATTTCCATTTTCATATTGCGCCATCAATGATTGACTAGAATTGTAGCCATGTGAAGTACACGGCAATTTCAAGCATTGCAAGATTATCCAACCACTAAAACTCTTATTATTCAAAGCTTTGAAATTGATATCCATTGAACATTGCATGAGGAGATTTCGATTATTTTGGGAGTAGTGGATGAAAATAAATTAAAAAGCATACTTTTTTTTAAAAAATATATATATTGTCTTTTCTATTGTTTAAATAATTGTATGTATTTGATGAAATATAACATGTGATATATTAAATATATAGTTATTTATATATAAATGGTGATAGATATTGGATATTTGTCTTCTTATATATAATTCGTGCTAAGCTAATTAATGAGTTTTAAATACAACTCTGAAAGCTCACTAGCATAGCATGAATTATGTGTTTATGTAAAATAAGTACTCTATTTAATTTATGTGTTTATTAATGTGTTATGCAGTTAAGCAGTTTTGTTAGTACATCAATCTCTTTGGATAGAGTCATAGAGAGTAAAGCTCATGGTGATATAGCAATTTATATAAATTATCAAATATGTAACCATTTCAGTTTGAGATAATTTAATAAAATGATTTTTTTTTTATTTTGTTTAAAAGAAAAGTCTAGAAATAAATTATTACATGATCTTTGTAAAATAAACTAATGAATTTTTTAGGAAAAAAAGACAACCAATGTATTTTATGTTTAACAATATTAACTAATTAATCATATACGACTTTAATTAAATATAATTATTACTTAAGTTATTAGTATTAAAATAAAAATTAAAAATACTTATTAACTAATTGCTTATGCCTTTAAACATAGTTATTAATATTTTAAACGCAAGAGTCTTAATTTTCCAATATTTGATTGGAGTGAATACCGACTCTGAGAGAAAATAAATAAGGAAAATAAATTAAAAAATAAATATTACTTTTGTAAAGAGGGAATTCGACTACAACGAACTTTGAGCTATGTTATTATGAGATGTTGATGAAGCTATAATAACCTATGAGAGATTCAAATTGTCTGGTTCATCTTCTAAACTTCTCAAATTCTTTTGGAGATCATTTCTAAACTCTTAAAACTTGAGATGAATGGTCTTTCTAAGGCATAGAATATTTACTTATTATGACTCACACGTCTATGAAGGATATGAACTTTGAAAAATGTATTAATGTGATGTATCTCTCATCTAATAAACAAGCTTTTGGGATTGAATAGTTAGGTCCATCTAATCTCAAATTTAAGATGATATCAGAGTATATCCGATCTCATGTTGTTGGGCTACCATCAGTTCATGTTCACACTCCAAACGATCATCCCTAAATGTGAAGGGGTGTATTACAAGTTTCACATTTACGATCAGGGGCGAATCTAGAAATATCAGTAAGGAGGGGGCCGAAAAATTTTTTTATATATAATAAAAAAATTTATTGTATAATCACATATTGTTGGATGGATGAATTATATAATAATTAAGACTAGTAATTTTTTTATTAATTTTAATAAAAATTCTGTTAATAAGTTTATATCAAAATAAATTTTTTTATTAAAAATAACAAATTTATATTTAATATTAATTGTTATTACTAAAAATACTCTTAAAACAATATTTATATTAAAATTCATGTTTTTCATAAAATTATAATATATATTTTAATTATTCTAAAGAACAAATAATAAATAATATAGATCAATTTTTTTTTAATGAAGACATAGATCAATTACTCAAATACTTTTGATATGCATTTAAAACAAATTAATGAATAAGATATGTAAAATATATGCATAGTAATTGTTATAAAGAGATTATATAATATATAATAATAGATGTAAGTGTTGTAAAATATGAAGAAATGTTAAAAGATAAAAAGAATGAGAGTGTAGTAAAATAAAAAAAACATGTGTTGTAAAATATGAAGAAATGTTAAAAGATAGAAAGAATGAGAAGAAGAGAGGGATTCGAATACAAGATTTGAGATAAAACTTTTTAGTAGGATACGACTAGAATATTTAGACAATTTGGACTTTTCTACACATCTCATATTATATAAAAGTTACCAAATTTCTTGGCCCACCAAATTTTCTGGGGCCAAGGTCACTACTCAAAACCCCCCTCTCAATCTACCTCTGTTTACAATGGATATGAACTTTCATTTTATGAGCTAGTTTTTGGATTGAGTCTGACCTATCCTAATATCAGTTTTAAGAATACTCTTGTAGTAAAAATATCATAAGAACATATTATCATCTCTTTCTTCTTCTTAAGCTTCTTCATCTTCCTCAAAGATTTGAGTTGATGTCATGCGCTTGGGAGAGAAACAAAAATTGAGATACAGAAACTAGGAGAGAGAGACTGAGAAACTGAATTGAGTTTGTTATTGTATATTGTTATAGAATTAAAGCTATAATAGAGAGAACAAGAGAAAAGAAAGAGAGAGAACTATAGAGAGAAAGAATATGAAATTCTTATTGATTTCTAGATATGAAAAACTTATGAAATTATAGCCCTATTTATAGTAAAAGATTTAT
>JASCZI010242437.1:10108-22754 GCA_036250425.1 Stylosanthes scabra | reverse complement strand
ATTGTTGCTCCCAATGGCTTTTTTATGTTTTAAGTTGATTTCTTATCCAAATATCGGAAGTCCTCACCAGGTTGCTTCTCAACCTGGTGTGGATAACTGGATATGTACTATATTCTGTTCCTTGTTCAAGTCACATACTTCACTCAGTATTAGTTTTGATTCCTTTTTTACATTTTGGGTTTCTGTTTGCTCGCATAATGAATTCTTTTGTGGGAGATCGATGCCTTGATCTACGGCGGCAACAAATGAGTTTCAACATATTGTTGCGACATAAAGTTGTTAAACTCATTCGAAGATATCTAGAAGTCGTCCATATGGTTTTGTTGAGGTATTGTTCTGTGATTGTGAGTTTTCAGCTATTTTCTCTCTTGAATGATATATCATGTTTCCACCTTTTTTTGTTACTTTATCTTGGTTGTTGATACTTGGTAGTTGGTATCCTAGTGCTGATCTTTACCCTTTTCTTGTTCATAAGGTAGATTCAAACTCCAATACTGTCTAAATCCGTGCCAGAAGGTGCCTGGGATTATTTAGTTCCTTCAAGAACCCAGGTAGTTACATATATTTATGTCTTGACAGTGTAATAATTGTAATCCCCAACCTTCTTGTAACCCAAACTACGGGATTTATCCCGTAAATTCGCAGAGATATTCGAACTCAGTGGATTTTTCCGAGCAAATTAGGAAGCGCCATTAGCCCCATCTGCGCCGAAATCCGAGCCGTTAATTTGATTGACGGTACCGGCTTAACGTCGTCGGGAATAACACCAAGCAAAAATGAGAACATAGGAATGATTACGAAAATATTTAGGACGCGAAAACGAACACCTACGTTAAAGGTTCGGCCCGGAACGAACCGCACCGCGAAATTACAAAACTGCCACTCGTTGGTGGCTATAAAAGGGAAGCTCAACACACACTCAGCCATTCTTCCCTTCTTTCCACGTTGAGAGTGAAAGAGAATTGGCAGAATTGATTCAAGAATTGGTCTTGAATCAATTCTTGCACTATTTATCGGCGACTTCCGGTCGCAATAACTTTTGATCCGGAGCTCCGATTGATGCATCGTTTGCGGCTATGCGGAGCTTATCACGTCCTCTACGCATCTAACCTAGGATTGAGATATGGGTATCGAATTTCCTTACACAATTTCCCTTTCCAATTCTGCTAAATTCAAGGTTTGCTAACCTTGTGTAGTTTTCGAAAATCCAACATCCTAGGTGGTGTTTTAGCTTGCTCTTGAACCGTGCTTCAAGACTACGACGTCAAATCCGGTGAGATCACTCCAACCCTATGTTCATCAACTTTGCATGAACTAGTGTCTTAGAGAATTGGGTGTTAAATTGTTGTTGTAGGTTGTGTATGATGCCAAGGAAAGATTGGTAGAGCTAGGAGTAGCTTGGTGAACCTCTTGGAGATCATGAGGTTGATGGTGGTGCTTGGATGCTCAAAGAGCGGAGGAGCGGTATATGGAGTACTTTGAGCGTTGGAATTCAGGTACGGTTTAGGATTCGCTAAAGCATAAGTTAATCTAGCATGATAAACTAGGCTAGTGGACCTAGTGTAACCTTGAACATGTTAAATGGGTAGAATTGTGAGCTGGGTATTCTATGTGACTATGTGCTATTTGCTTGCTTGTAAAAGATGCATGATGATAATGATGATGTTTGTGTGATTGTGGCCTCGTGCCGATATTGTTTTTGAGAAAAGTGAGGCTTCGTGCTGAACATGTTTTGAAAAAGATAACGGAAGGCTTATACATGAGATGGGAGACAAGATGAGAAAATGAGGTTTTGAGAAAGATAGGCCCGAGGGGCAAGTGATGTTTTGATAAAGATGAGCCCGAGGGCGAGGCATGTATTGTGAAAGTGGGAAGGTTTTGAAAGGTGTTTTAGAAGAGGTTTTGCAAAGAAATGGTTTTGGTTTTCTAACGTTTTAAGAAAAATGGGTTTTCGAGCGAGCTTCGGCAAGCCAAAACCTTGATTTAAATGGTTTCGGAAGTGGATTTATGAAGACAGATTTGAAATATGTTGTGTGGCATGAAAAGTATTTTGAAAATGGTTGGAATTGGCCTAGGGAGCAAAAGGTTTGAGAGTTTTAAACTTGTCAATTCTGCAGAAGTGCAGTAGAGCTCCAGGGAATCGATTCTATCTACAATAGAGTCGAGTCTCTGAGCCTTTTTCTAAGAAAAATGGGATTTCGAGAACAAAGAATCGATTCCCATGACCTGAGAATCGATTCAGATATTCACAGAGGCCAATTGATCATCATATGAATCGATTCTAGCCCTTCAGAGTCGATTCTGATGATGATCCTTTCTTGAAAAAGTTTTCTAAGAGTTTCGAGTCGATTCGAGGGGTTCCAGAATCGATTCATAAGTGGATAGAGACAAAATTGATTTGAAAAGGTTGCAGCGAATCGATTCGGATGCTCTCCGAGTCGATTCTGTTTTAGAAATGGTTTACAAAAGGGGCCCGTGAATCGATTCGGGTGTGCCCAGAACCGATTCACTAGAGTCCAGAAATGGTTTTTTGAGTGCAAAACCTATTTGGAGTCGATTCTTCCTCTTCAGAATCGATTCCAAGAGTAAAGAGATTTGGTTTTCAAAAAGGAAATGAATGAGAAAGAGAGATATCCCACAAGTGAAAAGAGAAAGGAGCTACATCTCATGTATAGTGCTTTATCCCCTCAATAGAGGAAGAGTGTCACCCTAGATGACATTACGTGAGCCGAAGTGACATGTGGGGGCCTGCGGGCTGACGACCCGGCTTACGGCAATAGCGGACTACCGGCGTAGTGCGTGCCATGGGGGGTCAATAGGGCTAATGTCCCGGCGTACTTATAGAGAAACGAAACCCCAGATATATATGAGAAAGAAAGAACGTAAACGTTCGGGGCAATGAGCGAGCTGTCCTCGGGAAGTGCGTACGGTAGTGATCCGGGATATATACTGGATCGGTCGGGTTAGCTAATGGAACTGACCGGGTGAGCTCATTATAGCCGTAGGGCCAGGCATGCATCACGTGCATTTGTTTGACATTGTTTGGGTGTGCCTACTTGCTAAATTAAATGGTATTTGCTTTGTGAATAGATTGTTTGTTTGTATGCCTTGCTTGTGTGTGCTTGTGCTATGGGGACTTGGGTGAGGGTAAGATGATAAAGGAATAATACGGAAAAGAAAAGAGTCGATGTAGGCATTTTGAGAGAGAGAATGAATAGACACTAGATAAGGGACCCAAACAGTATCTAGGAGAGAGTTGTATGCCGCGTTTGCGAGGTTAATCTTGAAAAAACTCGAGGGACGAGTAGGATTGCCTCGTGTGATCCTGCTAGCTTACCTTATGTAGTTTCGGAGCCTTTACCGTACTGAGAATCCAGTGGTTGGGATTCTCACTCCGTATTGTTCAACTATTTTTCAGACTGCAGGTTCACATTCTGGAAGATGAGCGAAGCAACGGTGCATAGTATGGTCGTAGGAGTTTCTCCGCTGCGTCGATATGAGTTTTTGGTTGAGTTTGGAGAAATTAGGGTACCTAGTATGTAGAGTCATAAGTAAGCATGTATGTAAAGCCTAAGCTTCGCAGGCTAACAATTTGTTGATGAACCATTGTACAAGATATTTTTATATATGTATAAACGAGCTTTTGTGTAATATGTGTGTATGGCTCTAGTTTCGTGTAAAATGATAGTTAAGTTATGTGGTTTCAAATGTCCTGTAATTACGAAAAGTATGAAGTGTCGTTCGTAGCAACCTAGCATTGGCAAAACGTGTCCGCGGCACGGTTTGTCAGTATTGGGGTGTTACAATAATTGTTCTTTCAGCTTCTTTCAGTCAAGACTATAACATGAGAATATGGTTATAATCTGAATTTCTAAGATATTTCTCTTACCATTTATTAATACATCATACTATTGTGATCCGCCTTTAAGTTAGGACAACCTTGCACTAGATTTCCATACTATTGGAGGAAGTTGAACTTATACGCCAAATCAAAGTGGATATCGACGGTGGCGAGCACATGGATTCAGTGCAGCAACGAATCACTCTATTGGAGTCAACGTTTGCGTTATTTCCGACCTTCTCTACAACTTCGCTGCCCGCCGAACACCCAACGGGCCTTGGCTGGTCCATTTATTGGGCTCGACCCAATGCTTCTTGGGCTACTTCCTTATTTGGGCTGCGGTTGCCGGCATCATGGCGCCGGTGTGCCTGTGCCTGTCGTATGCCTATTCATGTTCGTGACAACTCAGGCTTAGAGCTACTTCAACACTTCCAATGTTGTCACTGGCGTTCACAACTTCCCTGACTATAGTGGAACCATTGTGGGCATTATGAAGGTAAGCTTCGATAAAAGAATCTCAATATTTGAAGTAAGACTTTGCTGCATAAAATACTTGGTCACCTAATATTGTTGTTGAAAAAATAATAAGGAATGAATTTGCATTTTGATGTTTTAAAGGATTCTTTTGTCCATACATTTGCATTGTTAGAGAGAAATTTTGTTTTAAAGTTTAGATTTGTAAATATTTAGCGATATGTTGGAATGAGGAAATGAGAGGGAGAAGGGTGGGTTTGGCTAATAGGTGGAAGAGAGGAGGCTCCTTTTCGCTTGGGGGTTCCATTTCCATGTTGAAGCGCTTGAGTTGTAGTGTGTTACTGTGTTAGGGACAGAAACGATATTGGCATTGGTATTGGCAATTGAAAAGACTAGAGTTGGAGGTATGGCTGTCTTCAATGGTGATCTTCATTGGTATTTGGAGCTTCGGTCAGTTTCTTGATTGCCAAGAAACCGAAAGGGTGAAGAGAATATAAGGTAATAAGGGAATGAAAAGAAGACAAAGTGTAGAAGAAGAAGAAAACTAAATTGAAAGAATAATGGTCTTTTTCACATAGCACACCGATCTTATACAATGCTGCGTTTATAGTCCTATCAGATAAGCCTTCAGCAAAGGCATGACCTTCTAACTATCAAAATCAACGTAACAGCCCAACAACCAACTCGTCAACTAACTTAGTCTTTAACAAACTCTATCCAACTTCTCTTTCTCCATCTCTGTCTCTTTTCTCTTATTTATAACAATATCATTAACAAACTGACATAACTATCCCACAAATGGACTATTCTAAACTAAGCAATTGCACTTCACTCTTTCTCTTTTCCGTGGAAATAGTATAAATAGGATTATGTTAATTTATCTTATGAATTCTCCCATAATTTTGATTTTTAAGTATATGTGTTTTTGATATTGTGATAGGATTTTAGCCTTTGGTTCTTGATGTGTTGTGTTGTTGATAGGGATTTCTTGGTCTCAGTGGAGCAATGCTAATTCAAGTGTACAAGGCAATATTCAACAACAAGCCTAAATCATATATTCTGATGCTAGCTCTCTTGCCAACGATAAATACTTTGCTGCTCATGTGGTTTGTAAGAATCCACAACACCCGAGAGGTTGATGAAAGGAAGTATCTAAAAATGTTTTCTTCTATAGTTGTTGTCGTCGCTGCGTATCTAATGACCGTTATAATCCTAGAGAACATCCTTATTCTGTCGTCAATTATCTACGTAGTCATGTTGATTTTGCTTATTGTGTTGCTAGGCTCACTTCTTTGTGTTGCAGTTAAAGCACACGAGACGACCCTTGTCAGTGCCTCGGAAAGTTTTCTTGATGAGAGATTCCAACTAATTGTGGAGCAAGTCTACTTAGATACTAACAAGTAAAGGACTCTGCAACAAGGAGAAAACCTTAACCTTTTGCAAGCAATACGAACCCTGAACTTTTGGATTTTTTTTTCTCTATGGCATGTGGCATGGCATCAGGACTTACTACTGTTAATAACATCGGCCAAATAGGCAAATCCCTTGGTTACACCATCTGCGAGACAAGTTTATTTCTATGATGTGCAGATTCTTTAAGATTGGTGACATACTTGTATGGCTACTCGTATCTTGTATAATACTCTCATTATGCATCTACATTATTCCATATATTTTCATAATTCTATAATAATTTTCCCTTTAGTTAATGTCGAATGTGCCAGAAGTTTTGTTATTTGAAGAATTCAAGATAAAAACTCATTGTGTCTGAATCCATTATTTTTCTCCAATTATATTATCATTTTATAACACGTGTTTTTGTGCAACATAGATTCCTTGGTTTCATTGTGGAGCATTTGGAACTTCCTTGGCCTTTAGGGAGGAGGTTATGTCTCGGATCAGTTCTTACATGCAAGAGGATGGGAAAGACCTTTATTTATGGTGATCTGTTTGGGGGTCATGAGCATTGGTCATTTGGTTATTGCTTCTGGAATGCAGGGTGCTCTTTATGTTGGTTCGGTTTTGGTGGGTATCATAGTTTTGAAAATCGGGCCAGACTGCCAGTCAAATCGGTTGATGCATGAAATCCGTTTGTTTGGAAATCGAAATTAAACTGGTGAACCGGCCAGGAATCGAACGGTCGGACCGAACCGAGACCCGCCCGATTTTTATTTTGGAAGTAAATTTATACCCAATGAAATAGATGTGGTTGGAAACCCCATCCAATAGCAAACCAAAATGCCTTGCTTACCACCAGGCTAGGGACTTATTTTTTAACGAAGGTAAATTAATATTCTATATGTATAATACTTTTCTTTATAGATTATATTTATTTATTTTGTCTTAATTTAAATTTACACTCACTTATTCATAAATTAACTATGATTTTATTTGTAATTTTTATTAAATATCCACGAATTAAAATATAAATACTAAAAATTTTATTAGTCACATATTTTTTATTTTTTCCCACCAAGCTATGCAAGATAAAATATTTTTATTTTTTATTTTTTTATAGAAAACTTCCTTCTAAGTTCTAACTAATTTATATTTATTTTATCTTAATTTTAAATTATACTCACTTTCTTATAAATTAACTATATTTTTATTTATATATCATCATTAATATACAGTTTTTATTAAATATTTACAAATTAAAATATAAAAACTAAAATATTTCTTACTAATCACAACTTATTTTTAATTTTTCCATGATTATATGAATTTTCTAATATTATTCTTCAAGTCTATATTATAGTATATAAGTATAAGAAAAAGACTAGGGAGCCAACACATAGTTATGGATGATAATTCATATAAATTTTGGATGATAATTTAATCTTGAATATATGAGTTATAGATGATAACTCATATAAATTTTGGATGATAATTTAATTATTGGCTCCCTAATGGCTCCCTAACGTTGGTTCTATAGCACTATTCTATTAAAATCTAAAAATAATAGTTATTATGATCTAAAATAGTTAATATTGACTTTATATATTGTACATGAGTGAGATTATAATCCTTTATTGATTTAAAACTTTAAATTTAAACGACATTTTAAGGTCTATATTATAATATAAATATATTTTTCTTTATTTTATTTTATATATTATTTTATTATAAAATGGTTGAATCCCGGTTAAACTTTAAAAATCTTTAATCGATAGCTTGAATTATTCGATGATCGATCCAATTTTCAGAACCTTAGTGGGTATCTATTATGGCTCTCAATGGTCACTAATGCCTACAATCACTTCTGAGATATTTGGTGTGGGAAATATGGGTAGCATATTCAACAATAGCAAGTCTTATGGGGTCTTACATATTTTCACTGAGAGTTGTTGGGTATATATATGGCAAAGAAAGCTTCATAGGGAAACAAGTGCATTGGAACTCATTATTTTATGTTTTCTTTCTTTATAATGACATCTGCCACTGTTTTGGATTCTCTGGCAGCTCTGGTTTTGTTTTTCCGGACAAGAAATTATTATGGTCAGATTAAGAATTCAAAACATTATATAATGGTTAAACTGTAAAAAGAATCAGGATGCTGTATATACATTGTTATTGAATAATAATAATTTTGTGGTAGTTAACTGTTATAAGTAATGTATGTCCCCTTGTCCATATTGTATAACTGGTACTCAAATTAGATCTCTCTAATTTTCCTTACCAGTGTATTAGCTCATTTAACTCATAGTCTTCTTAATATGTAAGGTAAGAAAAATATATATATATCTTGGTAAACAACTATGTTGTGCACGGACACGACTCGCAATATGCCGATACATCAATCTTTAAACACGGCATATATATAAAATATAATGTATTTTTAATAAAATTATAATAATATCTTAGTATTTTATTTATATTAAAATTAAAATTACTATGAAGACTATGACTTAAATGAGCTAATACACTGGTAAGGAAAATTAGAGAGATCTAACTTGAGTACCAGTTATACAATATGGACAAGGGACATACATTACTTATAACATTGAACTACCACAAAATCATTATTATTCAATAACAATGTGAGTTTTAATTATATAAAGTATTTAAGATAATTTTTAGCTTTTAAAAATAGTAATATATATTATTTTTAAACTCATTTTAATGATATAAGTTAAGAATAAAGTTAACACGTGAAGATATTTTGGAGTATTAAGTATGTCCGAAAAACTTTTTTTTTTTTGAGGATACGGATGAACACTTAAAACATGCGTGTAGGACGAGTGTCGATGAATGTCATGTCCAAAAAATATCCCATACGTGGAGATGACAATTCAATAAAGTTTGTTTATGCCAAATAAAGATTTTTTATTTTAATATTAATTGTATATTTATTATGTCCAATTAAATAAGTTATTTATTTTTGTTAAATAAAAAATCATTTGAATATCATAAAAAAAATAATAATAATTCTACGTGAACAAGTGGTTTTCGCCAACCAAGTGCAACCAAGTGATTTATTTCTATGCTAAATAGAAGATAATTTCGGTGGCCAAAACCACTTGTTCAAATAGCATTCCCCACAAAAAAAAAAAAAGCACAAAAATAAATTTTAATTTGATATAAAAAAATAATTAATTTAGTTGGATTTTGAGAGTTATTGTTTATTTTATTTGCGAAAATTCAATTTCCCCCAAAGGGCTCAAATATGTAATCTCCTCACTCTGCTCTATCTCTAAAAACGGAAAAAAGTTCTCAAGCCGTCAAGCGTTCTGTCTCGCCGGTTGTCGCCGCCGTGCCATCACCGTGCGGTCGTCACACCACTGTACCGGCGTCCCCTCTGCTCAAGCCACCTTTTTCTTCGCGTTGGGTTGCCAGGGTCCCGTTCGGCAGTTAGTCGCCCGCCTGCCGTCCGTTGCAGCCTGCTAGCCCGTCGTCCGTCGTGCCTGCTCGTCGCCGGCGTTTTTGCTTCCTCTCCCTCATACTCGGCTCGTTCGGTGGTTGAAGCCTTGAAGGTACTTTAATTTTTCTTGCTTATTTTTATTGGTTTTTTTTCTTTTAATTTCATGTTGTCGAAGGAACCGATACTCCATTTAATTGCTTTCACTGTTCTTCGTTAAATCTTCTCCAACACCAAATTTTACTCGTTCTTCAAAAATGAATTATTGACACTCGTTTTTTATGTGGGGAAGCAAGATGTCTTTATTGCAGAAAGCGTTGCCTTTGATGGCCCTCCGCCAAAGGCCATCCTTCTTCTTCCTCTGCAGCGTTTCCAACACCACCACCGCAAGGGCTCTTTCCAGAACCAGAACTGTGTCATGCGCTTCTGCTTCTGCTTCAACGTCTCATTTAATACAACCACCTCCTTCTGCTTCTGAAGCTCAAGCACTCTCATCCAATGCTAGGATTCAGTCTCAGACACTTGATTGGGTTTCTAGAACCGCTTTCTGCGGTGAATTGTCCTCGGACGATGTTGGGAAAAAGGTCGAGCTTTGTGGGTGGGTTGCCCTTCACAGGGTCCATGGTGGCCTCACATTTCTCAATCTCAGGGACCATAGTGGTATTGTTCAGGTACTTACTATACTTCTCTTGCAACTAACTTGGTGGAGTTAAGCCCTCGGAATTGGTCAAGTGCGTTAAAATAGTTCCTTGAAATTAATTCCAATGGGCCAATTAAACCCTAAACTCTATTATATTCCTGAGATTGGCAAGAGTACATGTTAAATTACGGCGAGTTACTTGTCACACCATTAGATACTAATATGGTGCACTTTTGCCAATCTCAAGACATAATTGGTGCAATTGGGATTTTTGGAGATTATTTTAATGCATGCTCAGGACAACTTTGGGATTTAACTCTCTAACTTTGTGGTTGTGATCTTATTTTATTGGGGGAGGAATATGAAAACATTTTATGTCTCTGCTGCTATTGTGCTTTTGACTATGCATTGTTGAATGCATACTATTACTGCTTTTACTGCTTTGTTTAACTGATTAAGATTGAAAATTAGGTTACGACCCTTCCAGAAGAATTTCCAGATGCACATTCTGCTATCAATGACCTGAGACTCGAGTATGTGGTTGCAATTGATGGTATTGTCAGGTCTAGGCCAAACGAGTCAATCAATAAGAATATGAAAACAGGCTCTATTGAGGTATATATAATACTTTTAGTGTTTTGCTATTGGGTTGATAATAATCTGGTTGTCGATGTTGTCAATTTTTACTATTTTTTTCTTGCTTGTTAGTCTGCAAAGAAATATGCATTTTAGGAACCAATTAGTGACTAGGCTCTGGCAATCTTTTCTCTTTGAAATAGTTTAATTATTTATTATTTACTTATGGTTTTGTTTGAATGCAATTGAGTTATGTATTTATGTCTATGTGGCAGGTTGCTGCTACTAGTGTTCAAGTGTTAAATGCTGTAAATTCAAAGTTGCCATTCTTAGTTACTACAGCAGATGATGCAAAAGATTCTCTTAAAGAGGAAATTCGTTTGAGGTAGTACCTGTGTATTGTTGCTCCCAATGGCTTTTTTTATGTTTTAAGTTGGTTTCTTATGCAAATGTCAAAAGTCCTCACCAGGCTGCTTCTCAATCTGGTGCGCACATTGACTATATTCTGCTCCTTGTTCAAGTCACTCACTCCATTCGGTGTTTGTTTTTATTCCCTTTTTTAATTTTTGGGTTTCTGTTTGCTCTACATGATGTTTATCATGTTCAGAAGTTAGTTTTCTCGCATAATGTATTCTTTTGTGGGAGGTCTAATGCTTATGATTACTTGTTGTAAGGTATCGATGCCTTGATCTACGGAGGCAACAAATGAGTTTCAACATATTGCTGCGACATAAAGTTGTTAAACTCATGCGGAGATATCTAGAAGACGTCCATGGTTTTGTTGAGGTACTGTTCTGTGATTGTGAGTTAATCATTTCAACTATTTTCTCTCTTGAATGCTTTGTCATGTTTCCACCTTTTTTTGTTCTACTTTACTTTGGTTGTTGATACTTGGTGATTGGTATCCTAGTGCTGATCTTTACCCTGTTTTGTTCATAAGGTAGATTGAAACTCCAATACTGTCTAAATCCACGCCAGAAGGTGCCCGGGATTATTTAGTTCCTTCAAGAACCCAGGTAGTTACATATATTTACATCTTGACAGTGTAATAATTGTTCTATCAGGATCTTTCAGTCAATACTGTAACATGAGAATATGGTTATAATCCAGATTTCTCAGATTTTTCTCTTACCATTTATTAATACATCATACTATTGTGAATTTGTGATCCTCCTTGTAAGTTAGGACACCTTGCATTAGATTTGTCTAAACATTAGATTATTATTTTTCTCCTCTTTTAAACGTGTTCCAATTATAAACTGAGTAAAGACGCCAAGAGACCTTAAAGATATTGGCTATTGCTCTTTGCTCATGTATAGTACAATGCAGTAGGTTTAGCTTTAGCTTTTGAAGAACTAGATTCATTCATTGTTCCTTTAGTTGTTAAGTTAGAAGTAAAATGTTGAACTTTCTACTTAATGGTTTCTTTTACTTGAAATTGAAAAGCGGTTGTGTCTACCTCAAGGGAATTAAGATAGAATTTTACCCTTGTGAATATGATTCAGTAGCAACACTGTTGATCTTTTCTTCATCCAAACACTTTTGATGCATCACTGTGGTACATTCTACACAAGGGGGAAATCATTATATATATATTTTGCCTAAAAAACTTCTTTTATTAAAGTATTTTTATTCATTCGATGAAGCCAGGAACATTCTATGCATTGCCGCAAAGTCCACAGTTATTTAAACAAATGCTAATGGTAGCGGGTTTTGATAAATATTACCAGCTGGCAAGGTGAGCTTCTCTTTTTATGTTTGAATCTCTATTAATATTTTAAATGTGTTCCTTTAAGGGTTTGATTAGTTTGATCTCTACTTTTATGATATCATAACCTCCTCCTCGTATTATCTTCCCTTTCTTATCTGTAATGAATGTCGTTCATTTTCTATAAAAGAATGTTTATGATCTGATTACTTATATTGACTAAGAAGTAAGAAGATAGGATATTTCTTTTTAAAATAAACCAAACTAAATATTAAGGCAATTGTTCTATAGAAAATTAATTAAAATAATAAAGCAATGTAAACCAAGTAACCATTTTTCCAGGTGTTTTCGTGATGAAGATTTAAGAGCAGATAGACAACCTGAGTTCACCCAGCTAGATATGGAAATGGCTTTTACTCCTTTAGAGGAAATGTTGTCTCTAAATGAAGAATTGATCAGAAAGGTTAGCTTATGCCTTCTTTAATCTAGCTTTTACAGCTTATAACATACATTTGTCAATTGTCTTAAATTTGGTAGAATGAAAACATT
>JASCZI010242436.1:6544-18683 GCA_036250425.1 Stylosanthes scabra | reverse complement strand
TTGTGATCATACTGAAGTGCACAGGAGTTCTGTAGTGTTGGTGATGATTCTTGTCTCATATTATGGGATGCTCGTGTTGGCTCCAGTCCTGCAGTTAAGGTATATGGTCTAGTGTTCAGTCTTGTAATTGATTTTAGTTCCCTGAACAGTTATTTTTGTGTAAGTTTGAAGTTTAAATCATGGTTTTCAGTGATCAGAACCATTTTTTATGGTTCCCCACAATAAATTGGATTTGGAGTATATCTCCCATGCCTTTGAGGTTTTCCAACTAAATAGCCAAATATGCAATAACATATACTTTAAGAAATTCGCATGCAAAAGACTTTGAATTTCAAACTGCCTATGTAGAATGGTAATGTCATTCTTTCGTAGAAGTTTTTATATAAATAAATTTGATTATTTTCTTTTCCTGTTCTTTGCATTTGGTGACAGGTTGAAAAAGCGCATAATGCTGATCTTCATTGTGTTGACTGGAATCCACATGATGTTAATTTGATTCTTACTGGGTATGATTTGCTGTTGTATATTATTATTAGTTGTAGTAGATGTAAATGAAGCACCCCACCCCATTTGACTTGTCATCATATTTCTCCAGGTCGGCAGATCATTCTGTTCGCATGTTTGATCGCCGCAATCTCAGCTCTAATGGAGTTGGGACACCAATCCATAAATTTGAGTGTCACAAAGCTGCTGTTCTTTGTGTTCAGGTAACTACTGACATGATTCTTTCCCCCTGGCCCCCTCATACTATTAATCTTCCATTCATTCTGGTATTATATCAGCCTCAGTTAATTCTGGATGTCGGGCAGTTTATATGACTTCCAAAAACATTCGCAAACACATTCACAAGTCATAGTTTGCAGTCTAAATATGCAACCACTTTAATATAATGCAGAAATTAACAAGTCAAATCCTACTTAAAGTTTAAGCCTAAGCCTTCAATTAACTAGAGTTCAAAGTTCGAGGAATAACATTGAGAAAAGAGAAGAAGAATGGAATGAGATTGTGGGAATCGAAGTAAAGTTAGGAAAGTGTCTCAATGTCATGGTAATTAGAAAATAAGAGAGAAGGAAATTGACAGAGGTAACCGAGAGAGAATAGAGATGAGGAGCTTGGCTAAAGGCTGTATCAAAGGAGGGAGAAGAGAGCATCAGGCATTGGTCCAGCTCTAGGTTGCTTGAAAACCCCAGGTTTGGCCAGAAATCTGGTGCTTTCACTGAAGACATGATAAACAAAGGAGAAGAGCGGCAATATGAGGATTGAAGGCGGATCATTCAAATTACCAAGAAGGCTTTTGGCTTTGAAGCTTAAACATATATAATCAAAATGAAACATACACAATGACAACCACATGTTAAAGTTGTCGTAACAAAGCCACAACATACCCGTAGATAATTTTTTCTTTTTTAAAGACACTCAAAATTATATATTGGGCTCATGCACATGAAGCATATATTGAGAGTTGAGTAGTTAATTCTGAAAATAAGGAAAGTAAATCGAGACCGTTTACATGAATAGTTAATATTAAAATATATAGTTGTAAGATTTATATCCGTCATCTGTGACATAAGATTAAACCCCTCCCGTATTACATTTATCCGTTCTATGTCATAGGCTAATCACTAGTTACTTAATACAGTGGTCTCCAGACAAAGCATCTGTATTTGGAAGCTCAGCAGAAGATGGTCTCTTGAACATTTGGGACTATGAGAAGGTATAGTTTTAATTTGATTGTGCTTTTCTTCTTTGTTTCCATGAAGTTAATGTGTTGTAAAAGGGTTTCTTTTATTTAATTATCTTTTCCTTTTGTAATGCAGGTTGGTAAAAAGATAGAGCGCTCTGGAAAATCAGTAAATTCTCCTCCAGGGTTGTTTTTCCAGCATGCAGGCCATAGGTATGAAACTACTATCTCTTTGCCTCTTTGGCACACTTCAATTTAAATTGTTTATTATAAACAACTAACCCAGTATTTGTAGGTCAGAGATTACATAGGGCTTCCTTTGAGACATGATGTTATTAAAAATTTTCACAATCGAAACCTATTGTTCTTGTCTTCATCTGAATCCGAACCTTTACTTTTAGGTTTTCTTGATATATCTTAGCTGATTCTCTATTTTTGATATGTTCGTATGCAATACTTAAGGTAGTGCTTGGTTAGTGTCCATAGGAAACATGGAGATGGTGGTACACGTCCATCTTTTATTTGCTGAGACATTTTTTTAAGACACGGTTACATACAAATGAATACAAATGAACACTGAGACACAATTTGTGTACCACCTAATAGTTGAGACACTGAGACCAATCTTCATTGTAGAGACAGCACCATCACAGCCTCCCTCTCTATCACTAGCCCCTCCGTCCTCTCTCTCACCACCAGTCTACCATCCTTCTCTCCTCTTGCTTTTAACAGATATGCTCCTCTGCCACTATCCCTTCTCTTCAACTTCTTTTAACACAGCGACTGCTGCTGGAACTCTCTTCTTCTTTGAGTTTGGCGGCCATCTTTGGAAACTTTGCTCGCCTTTGCCTCTTAATTGACAACCCCTTCCTTCGTCAACAACCTCTCCCTACTGATGACAACCCCTTTGTCTTTCATTCCGCCTTAGATCTGCAACTCTCCACCCCTTCTGTTTCTGTTTTGTTTTTTCTTGTTTTTTGAAAAATAAATAGGTGATTGTGGATGGTGGTGGTGGTGGTGGTGGTAGATGTTGTATAATTTTTTAAAATAATTGTCAAGGGAAATATGGAATTTTTAGGAAATTTTTTGTCATATCTATTGATTTACCGAACACAATACACACACTAATATTGTGTATGTGTCTCTAATGCCTATTCTTCAAAGTAGACACTAACCTAATAGAGCCTAATAGATGTTATATGACACCAACTTCATTATGAATTCGGAAGAACATCACATATGGTGCAAAACATTGTGCCTCTAAAATATGTGCAAATGATTGTGTTTAATCACTTGCTGATCCCATCCATTCTAGATGTATCTTACAAGGTTGCAATATTAAATCTTAATTATTCCAGTAGAATTTTGGTCTACTTAAATGTAGCAGCAGCACCGAGTTACTTATTTACTTCTGTGTATGGCATTTTGTGTAATTCCATATTGCTTTCTTTTGTTTTGCTAATGAACTTCGTATTTATATGCAGGGACAAAGTAGTCGACTTCCATTGGAATGCACAGGATCCATGGACAATTGTTAGCGTCTCTGATGATTGTGAAAGTACGGGTGGAGGGGGAACGCTACAGGTACAGAAACATAACAGGGCTAATCCTTAGTGTAGTTTAGGATAAACCTCTGGAAGGGCAATATTTCGAACTTAAAATGCATATAGAATTTTAGGACTTGACTCTTGAAATTTGTGTTTATTCCTGATTAAAAATCAATGGCTTGTCATCTAATAAGAAAAACTACATTTATAAGTACCATATAATCTACCATTGTTGATTTTCTAAGCAATAATTCAGACAAAAGTGGTGATCAAGTATTTGAAGTTGTTCTTATTAACTTTTCACAATGTTTCTGTTTCAGCTGATACATTCCAATTCATTTTTGCAGATATGGCGCATGAGTGATTTGATCTATAGACCAGAAGAGGAGGTTTTGGCGGAGCTGGAGAAATTCAAAAGTCACGTCGTGTCGTGTGCCTCGAAGGAAAAATGATAATATATATCTTGTATCTAGTTCGTTAGTTCTTTACTTATGATATGGACTATGGATATTATTTATTTTTATTTACATTTTGCTCTGGATTTTTGGTAGCTTTATATAAATGGGATTTTAGGGAGAAAGGATAAGCCAAGAAGAATGAGGAGGTTTTGTTACCATGTTCCTTTATGATGAGGAGGCTTTGTTACCATGTTCCTTAAATTGGAATTAGTTCTTCATAAAACTTGAATGTCATGGATCCTTGGAAATATTAGTACATTGCTGAAAACCAATGGATTGAACTGGCGCAATTTTTGTTCTTAATTTTTTTTTCTCCACAAGATCATTTAAACATATTGAAAAAGAAAATACAAACCAAACAAACATGCAAGGCTTTATTTTTTTTAAAATAACTTTTACTACCGAAGAATTAAGAATGTGATTTAGAAGGCAGGCAGTCTTGTTTTATTTGTTTCTGCATACTCTGCCCATTCAGATTAGGGTGAAGGATGTGTATGGGGGTAAGAGAGTCAATAAGACTAAACTCATTTTAGTAATCAGCTCAATTATGTTTTCATAATATATATTTAACAATTTTTAAAAGTTTTATGGATTAGAAATCAATGAATTAGTACACCGAGGATTTGAGTATTCATTAGATTAGTTAATTACATATTTGAAATAAATCAAATAATCTTTAGTATTCATAAGACAAATTAAAGAAACAACATAAAAATCTATCTATAAACAATCTTTAAACTTACAGGAAGTTTTTTTTTTCAATTAATTTTTTTTCCAATGAACAGTTTTATGACACTCATCATTCTTACCATCGGATGGATATGGGTAAAGACAATTCAGATAACACAACGTTTTTGTTCCAATAAACAAGGTTAATGATAATTTTCAATTAAAAACTTCAAACTTGCCCTTAAAATTAAAAAAGATGTGTATAATTATTAAAAAAATAAAAAACATTACAAAGGGCCCAACGGAAAATAAAGTTTCTCATCATGAAATGTTAATGCCATCACATAATTAATATGAGAGTCACATAACTAATGGTCATGCATTGGTGGTTGCAGTGAAGAAAAAGATAAAAAGAAATAAAAATGAATAATGATGATGATAGTTATGTATGTGAAACTATGGAATAAATAATTGGTAGTCACATTATCCTTTCCTCCTTTTTGCTTAAGATACAAATATCAGCATATAATGACATAATCTTTTATGAGATCACTTTACAGATTCTGTTTCTTGTAGGAATCCAAATAAAGTTGCTGCTGATTATTGAATGAAGGTGACATTATTAAGGAATAATAGTTTTTAGGCAATTTAAAAGCTGAATAAAATTATTTACAATAATTATACGCAACCATTTTAGCAATCAAGTCTAATTAAGTCCTCACTCATTCACGCTCATTTTCTTTTTTTGTCACTGTAGTTTTTTTTCTTTTTCTTAGCACACTACAAAGAAGAAGAAGACGACGACGAGGAGGAGGAGAACAGCGACGACGACGGCGGCGACGACAATGACAGCGACGATGATGACAGTGGCAAGAAGATGAAGAGAAAGAAGGAGGCGGAGGAGGAGGAGAAGGTGGAGGAGGAGGAACGGCAACAGCATCAAAAGAATATTGATTTTTAATTGTATGAATGTGAATGAATATGAATCAATATAAATCAATATTGATTTTGGATCAATGTGAGTGTTGTTGAAAATCCAATTCAGTTTTTATATATGAAAATTCGTTTCCGTTTCAATTCAAAATCTATTTCTACTTTAATTCAAAATCCGTTGCTGTGTTCATGAAAATCCGTTTCTGTTTTAATTCAAAATCTATTTCTATTTTAATTTAAAATCTGTTTATATTTTCATTCAAAATTCGTTTTTATTTTCATGAAAATCCAATTCAGTTTTCGAGAAAATCCAATTCATTTTTTAATTCAAAATTCGTTTCTATTTTCATTAAAAATCTGTTTCTGTTTTCATGAAAATCCAATTCATTTTTTAATTCAAAATCCGTTTCTGTTTTCATTAAAAATCTGTTTCTATTTTCATTCAAAATCCATTTCTATTTTCATGAAAATCTAATTCATTTTTTAATTCAAAATTCATTTCTATTTTCATTCAAAATCCGTTTCTGCCTGTCTTCAAAAACCATTTCTGTTTTTCTAGAATATCCAATTTAGTTTTTCATTAACAACAGCAACAACGTAACAATGGAGGAGAAGGATGAGAAAGAAGAAGAAGAGGACGAAGACGAGGAAGAAGAAGATGACAGCGACGACGACGACAATGATGGCGGCTGCAGCGACGATGGTGACCGCCAGAAGAAGAAGAAGAAGAAGAAGAAGAAGAAGAAGAGGAAGTGGACGCGCGTATTTAAGTTTTGGAAGAGTGAACATGCACGTGAGGGTGAGAGTGGAGAATAAAAACTTGGTTGGACTTGGTTAGGGTAATTACTTGGATGTGTAGTGTGACTGAATAATTTATATTTGTAAGATATTATTGGAATGAATTAATCTACATGTACTATTGTACACCTTCGTACACACTATTTATAACACAGAAAAATATAAACATCAGCACAAAAAAATAAAATTTATGTGCTGATATTTATATTTTTTCGTGTTAAAAATGATGTGTACAGAGGTGTACAGTGGTACATATAGCATTACCGTATTGGAATATATATATTAATTAATAACTTAATATTATTATATAGACAATAAAAAACCTTAATATTATTATATATGTTCATTAATAGCAGTGTCATTTGACATGCATTATATTTCAGACAATATAATCTCAGATGATTAACATTTGCTTTTTTATGTTTTTATGGCCACAGAATCAGAATAGCCGAAACAGTTCCATGCATTATGGATTCCAATCAATTTGGGACTAGTGTACCCTCTTGTGACCTCAACCACACTTTTGTGTTGTGTGTGACTTGAAAGAAAAAGGGAAAAAAAGGTTGGTACAACTAATTCTTATTATAAACTAGAAGTCCTTGTAAACTGGTACAAGGGGAGTCTAATTTGACTCTAAAATCTAATTCATTATGTGGGGGTAATATTTTATATTTATAAATTTTTTAGAAATAATTTTTTTTTATAAATGTGAGATTTGTAATTAAGTTTTTAGGTACATAAATAAATATATACAAGTAAATAATCCAACAACATTAGATCAAATAAGTTCTAATATTATTTTAGAATTAAAATTAAGTATGTCTAATTTAATTTGAAAAATTAACTCATTAGATAAAAAATACTTCATACTTATAAACTTTTTAGAGGGTATATATTCTTACAGAAAAGTTGTAATAGAAAATTATAACACCATTTTCTAACCTTTAATAACAAATCAAAAATAGAAATATATATATAAATACGTATGAGAAAAAAGAAATAGTATTGAGACAAAATCGTGGCACGTTTTCCACCATTTTATGTAGCAGTAGTCCTATAAATTATTATTATTATTATTATTATTATTATCAAACAATGTTTTCCAACGGAAAATTTAACATCCAATATCAACGAGTCCATGGTATACTAGGGAGTTTTTTTTTTTAAATTGTTATTCTTAGTATTTCTTAAAACAATTATCCTAGACCTTTGTTAGTGCCAATAATGCTCAAACATCATAATCACAAACATCAAGATGTTAGGAACACATAAAAGAATTATATTATTTTGTATATTTATCTAGTTTTATATATTAAATTGATACACAATTTTAAATATTTGATAAAGAAATAAAAAAAACTCATGAATTTTGCTTCATCTAATAATAAAAAATATATGTATTAATTTAATATGTTAAAAAAATGCAAATAACATATTTTATGAAAGGAAATAATTAAAAGTATGTGTTGAATTTTTATTTATTTTTTTTTTGGACAAGGAAAGTATGTGTTGATTAAAGGGAAGGGAAAAAAAAGAGAACACATGTTGATTAAATAATTGGCATGAATTGTAGGCGCTGAACCTCTTCTCATGTGACAAATATCCCACTTGTTATTTTCTTGTCTTAATTAGCTCCAAGAAAATCACATTTGGCCAATGAATTGAGGGATTAGTGAATCACTAACCCCCAAAGCTTACTTCCTTTTTATTCTTAATATAAATAACAAGGACAGTGTCTTTAAAGTTTAATTTAAATATTGGTGTTAGAGCCCCACAATTCACCGAAATAAAAGCATCGATTTGTTTACTTTTTCTTCCTCAACAAAACAGAAGGAAGGAAATTAAAAATAAAAGAGAAGAACTCTAGTTTCATAATCTTTATTTTATTTTTTTTTCTTTTCCTTTTTTCTTCCGATAAAATACTTTGAAGATAGAACATTATGCTTTGGTTCGATCATCATGGAAGAGAGAATGTAATGTCTATCCCTAAAAAGTAAAAACAACCAGAAATATATGTATATTTCAAAAAGAATTTAGATAATATGAAAAAAATACCTATTACACCTAAGGCTAGGGCTACAACCCTAGATTCCATTCTCAAGATTTATAAGTGCCCTATCCCTACTATTTGATTTTTGCTTCCTATAACTATCAGTTTTGCTGACCAGCCTCTTAGGGCATGATTAACAAATTAAACTAAGAATGGAGTTTTAAAAGTTTTCATTTTTTTTATGTATTAATTAAACCTAGTCTACCGCTTTTTTTAAAATAAAAAATCAATGAGAGTTAATAACTTTTTTCAGTCAATTTTTAAAATTATTTTTTATTTTAAATTTTGCATCATAAATTTTAAACCTCTCTTCCTAAATTTTAAATTACTATATAAACAAAAGACACTAGAAACTGTCCCTGAAAAATTCAACTTATCATTCTAACCTTAATCTTAATATTTCTAAAAAATTTTGTGCTAATTATGTGCATAAGAGATCCTTGTTGGCATTCATATCAATTACCTGAACCGAAATTTCATCTTAAAAATAGAAAATTGATATTTTATTCATTTCGTATTTCGTATTTGTTTATCGAGTAATTATTGCAAAGTAAAAATATCAGTAATCGATTAAAGGCAGCTTCATCTTAATTAATTGAAATTTCATGGGCAATTATTAATGATTTTTCTCTTTAGGCAATTGATAGGAAAACTCCTTTTTTGCTATGAATAAAGGGTCTACCCTATCATTAGACCCCTCCTCTCCTAAAGAAAATTCTAGGCCCCCAATAAATGTGATAACTTAGTTAAGTAATATCTATCGATATATCATATTCTTTTCCTCTGTGTCATGATTGGCTCTCCAAGAATGAAATTAAAGAAGGTCGTTTATATTCTCATTTAGAAAGAATAAAGGGATAGAGACCTCTTAATCATCTATCATTAAACTTTTAATGTAAGATTTGCGAAAAAGGAAAAGCAGGATCATCATTATCATAATAAAGAAGTTGGACACGTAAAGCTAAAGAAATGTTTGTCCAAAGCTGAAAATGATAGCAATTGAGAAGGAGAATAATCATTAAAGTACTTCCAACTGAATAAACAGAAATAAGCTTTGGGATTGAGTGGTACGTATATTATATCAACACTTCGTTCTACTCATCCATCCATTAGCACAAATTAAACAAGAGAAAGTAAGATTCACGATTTGATATTGTGATTTATTTACATCCCAATACCAATCATCACTTTATATTTATTTGATCAATTTCAACTTGTGAATATATATATAGATCACTAGCTAATCAGTTCACTTTAATTTGATACTAATTATTATGTGCATTGTAGGACTAATGAGAGGAAAATTGCTTCAACTTTGATTGAAGGAAGAAAACAAATGACCTTGCTTGTGAAAAAGTGGTGTAACTAGCTAGTGAGGTTTAGGTATTAACCCTAATAAATAATTTGATACACTATTAAGTATTAACCCTAATAAATAATTTGAGTTGATGAAGTCATTAGCTCATTTGTATTTTTAAGTAAATGTTAAGTATTCGAATTTTGCTTTGTGTATTCAAGAACTTAGTTGCAACAGTAAACCTATAATTAATAGAAATTAGGTCTACGACGGATTACTTTTTAATTTGTTAGGATGAAGAATATCGAAAGAAATTAAAAACAAAAATATTAAACCCCTTCTTTGTCTTGATATTAATTAATAAAATTAAATTACTATACTTATCTCTATAATTGACTAAATTTGTAATTAAGTTTATATATTTTAAAAGTTTTTGATAGAATGTCTACATTAATTTAATAAATTTGTAATCACATGATTGTTGTTAAAAAAACGTTTAACTTAATAGAATATATATATAGATGCATATTCACTAGTCATGTAAGATGAATGAAAATATTTTTATAATATTTACGTTAATGATAATCTAATTATAAATTTAAAACTTATGTATGGACCAAATTAAATATTTTTGAAGTGTAAAAATAACTTAATTATAAATTTTAAAAAATTATAGAAAACTAACTAAATTATTTAAGCTATTAATAATGTCAAATTAAAGGGATCATTGCATGGTTCAATTTTCATATACTGTGTCAATTATTGCGTTAGATTTGTGGAATTTCATTTTTTCTTTTTTCCTTTTTTTTTCTCCCCTAAAATTGGTCAAACACTATCCCCATTTAAATTAAGAGCTTTAATTACCATTTAACAAAAAATAAAAATAAAATATTTTTCCAATGTGCACGTGTAGTCAATTCAATGGTCCTACAAGTCAAGATCAACCATAATCCAAGGGCTAAAACATTGCATCTAGAGTTTGAATTAGCTAAATATAGGCTTCTTTATGTGGCATTATTACGTAATTCTCAAAATTGATGAAATATTATCTCTCGTTAATTTCAATAAATGTTTTTTATTTGTAATAAATAATTTAATAAGATAATAGGCACATCACCTTGATTTGGGCACAAAAGACCATAGATATTGTGGACAATATTATTTACTATATCTTAGTGAATAGAGGGGTTTTATATTATTGTTTAATTAAGTTGGGCATCATAATTAATGATGATTAGAGTCTAAAAGTATGAGGTTTTGATAATTGAAAATTTTGGATTAGCAGGTTAGAAGGGTAAAGGAAGGGTAGATTCTCATTTGTTCCTTTGTGTATGAGACAATGACTACATGACAGATTGGTCTGTGATATGCAATCATCCATTGCTGATTGAAGCCCACAAGCACCAAAATTAGAGAACATGTGGGCCATTTTCTTCTTTCTCTTTTTCCCCTTAATTATTATTATTAATCAATTTTGGTTCGACTAATGATGAGTTCACTATTCAGCTTAAATAAATATAGAAAGTTTGAACTGTGTCTTATATATAAAACAACTCATTAGTTAATGACATATTTTAAAATAAAATTTAAATTCATGATGAATTAATTATTAACTTGTCGGATTGAAAATACCATAAAAGAAAAAAGAATTATTATTATTATTATTATTATTATTGCTTAATTCCTATGTATTGTTGTAATAAATACCAGTATTTTGTTTGTAAAAAGTCACTTAGAGAACGATTCATTATTAAATAATAGTGTAAAACTTAAGTTGGTAGAGCGATTGAGTTGTTTGTCCATTTAAATAAATATTGAAATTTAAACTTTAGTTTGTATATACAATAATGTATTAACTAGTGACCGACCTTAAATAGAGTTAGGATGTTAATGTAAAACTTTAGTATTATTATTATTTTGATATTTTCTTTAAAAGGGTAGAATTGATGAAGAAGGTGGAATTCTAAAAACTAAAAAATGGGGGAATTGTTACAATAATAGAGTGACTTTATAACATGGGCACTTTGATTTGACCACACGCTCAACAAACAATAGATATTCTTAGATCGTCCCTCCATCATTTTTCTATTATATGAAGCAAATTCATGAAGCTATTGCCAACACAGTTTTCTTGTTCAGTCCATGTGGCGTTGTTGTTTTAGTGCCAATCACAGGTTTCACTCCACCAACATTATATCACCAAAGCAAAAAAAAAAAAAAATGGTGTGGCACATTAGAGAATTGTCCAGTGTTTGTAAAAGAATCTTAGCTTCTCTTTTTATATATCATAGATTGTAGATATATAAATAATAGAGATACATTTTACTATACAAATTAATGTATAAATTTGGTATCAGCTGTACTAAATAACAATTATTATCTAGACACCAAAAAAAAAAAATAACAATTACTATCTACTAATTATGTTGTCGTTTTTTATTGTAATATATCGTACACATATTGCTTATAGTCACCAAAAAATACACGTATATTGCTTAATATGTAATTGTTAAAGAATAATAGAATATTTGTAAAGATATATTCATACTATGCGTGACGGGTTCAATTATCTCACTTAGTAAACTTTAATTTTCATTTGATTATTGTTATTGTATAAATTAATTTGATTTCAATACTATTGGTTGGTATATAATTAAAAAAAAAATTATAAATAACTAATATTTTTCTAACCAATAAATCAAAAAA